>CAUYSK010081845.1:0-37614 GCA_963575035.1 Avahi laniger
CTTCACATTGGTTTTAAGAGAGACAAGAAGTAGGTCCACTCTTTCCACTCTTTCTTTCTCATTATCCTTAACAATCTGTTAATATTTGCCTTATGCTGTAATGTTGTCAAATCTATAGTATAATCCCAATAAAACAGAAAATAAATTTTGACACATATCACAGTCAAAAGAGCACTGGGAAGAAAAGTAAACAAAACAAAAAAATGAGGATGAATTATTTTTAAAAAGTTGAGTTCATCACGAATTTTAGTTGTATAATATATAACTTCTGTTTTGATTTTTGCTCAGTGAAAGCAAAGATACATCCACAGAGTTACCTCTGACAGCTATGAACAAAAAGAAAGAAAAAAAGAAAAAAGGTTTTCTTCTGAGAGTTACGTTTCTGTCATTTAAGTCGTTTACATGTTTCTTTACTTTTACCTTTCTCGCTTTTTTTCTGACCACCAGGGATCGAATGTTAGCACAGGGTCACTGGGGTTCTGTCCAGCTCTAGACAGATGTTGCTATAGTCAGGGTTTTATGATGACAGAATGGGATTTCCAGAATGCACTGGTGAGTTCTGTGACAATTGCTAAGCTTGTCATTTAGAGCAAATAAAAGGCAAGTCATTGATTACTTTCAACGCTCACTACCTTGCCTGTGAGTGCATGAAATGCTTTTTGTATTTCCCATCCAAAAATAACAGTTAGATAGCACTTCCCCACCCCAAATAGTCCATATTATTCATAGTCCTGGGAAAGACTCCCAGGCATAATAATTTACATTGAGCCAAAAGGAATTAAGACTTTTAAGATGAGTTCAGTCTTGCTAGACAAGTAAGGGGAATTAATTGAATGAAAATGCAAAATTAAAAGCAAATGATGAATTTGGCTAATTTCTTCCCCTTCCAATGTTCCAGCATATTCCTCTGATCATTCCCTAGGAACACTGCTTGAACCAACAGCTATGAATTATAGGTTTCCAGTAAAGTATAGAGTTTTTTTTTTTTTTTTAAGAAAAAGCAATTGATGAACTGTTGTCTCAAAGATTTAGAGGATTCATTCCAGTTTTTAATAATCCCATGTGGCTTTAAAATATTTTAATACTTTCTCTCAACATGTTTCCCACTGTACAGCTGTGAAATTAGTAGGGCAATTGACATAGGAGAAACAGTGTGCTGATTTTTCTGTACCACAAGAATTTTTAGGGCTCAGGTAAGAATTTAATAGAAAAAAGAATTATATTATTAGTCAATGTTTATAGTTTGTTAATTTAATCAGATTGATTGATTCTTTATTAAAAACAATGACTTGTCTAATTTCTTTGATTTTAAAAATTGAAATCATGATCTATTTATTTATCTACCTATTTCTGTGTTTTTAAGATTTCAAGTCAATTTACTCAAAATTATCAAACAGGCTAAGTGTATAAAACACATCATAGATTAAGAAAATAACTTATTAGGGCAAACTCTTTTATATTTGCCTTGGATGCTTTCCCTGCCACATTGCTCTTAGATAAATAAAATAAATGATATCTTAGTACTGATAAAATTTTATTGTCATGTAGAAAGGAGTTAAAAAATAAGAGACTATATTGATAATCCAAATAGATTTATTAATAGCTTCAAATAAATCAATACTAAAACTTTTAATAAGATATCTAAATTATTCACAATATTTCATATAAATGTTGGTGTCATTAACTAAAAACAGCAAGATATTAAAAAAATCAGACTGTAAGGAGGAAAAAATTCCATGAAATATCTAAAAGATGACTCTTATTATTGGTACTGCATTTCTTGTGATATGGACTCTCAGTGTATCATTCTACTGATATTAACAAGGAAGAAATGGTAAGTCACTTTTTTCTGAAAGTCCAAAAAAAATTTCAAGAGTGCTATATTTTGACAAAGTGATCTTGAAAATTAATATAAGCTGACCTTTCCAAATTTTCAGGTAATTTAAATCTTTCTAATTTGGAGAAAAGTATAAATATTAATATATTATAGGAAAAATTAGGATTCAAAGATTTTCAATATGAGACTATAATGTTTTTTACACTGCTTTGATTTAACCTTCAAATATCATGCCTTTTCTTAAATATAATAACAAATTATTTTAAAATATTTTACAAATTTTATATGTAATATTTGTATGATTTATAATGTGTATAATTTATTTCTAATATAGCTAGCTTTTAGATACTTAGATATTTTTTAAAAATATTTATGAAATTTATATAGAAAAATAATGTTTATATGTAACATATATTTCCAATGCACATAGAATAAAAAATAGCACCTTAATATATTCCCACCATATTTTGAAATGTTGATGTTTATCTTAGGCAAAATTTGAAATATTTTAGCATAAAATAATATTAGTTTTCATTGTGAATATGTGAGAACTGTGCTCTGAATATTTTAACTTGAATCCTAACATGATAAAATAAGCATGACTTTTCCTCTCTCCCTTCTGTTTCCAGACCACTTCAGAGCCCTGTGGTGCCCTTCAGCCTCTACCTTGTCTTTTGAAAAGACTTTTTGTTAATTTATTTTATTTTCATAACTTTGGTTATTTTTACTTTCCATTGTACTTCAGTAAAATATTTTGAGATTTTTCAAGGTGAAATACAAAGAAAACTCATGAGAAATCTGCAACAGTAAGCAGTAAGAGTTGGCATGATGCTTAAGCCCCAAGACTTGAATGTTCTTTCAGACCATTAGCAATAATATTGCTAGAATAAAAATCTAAATCTATACCATTCTTGAAACCAAAGAATACGCCCATCCTTTTGGTGTTCTTGAGAATTTGCCATCTCCAAAAAAGAGTGTTATTTTCTAGATCACTAAAGCGATATATGAGATTAAAGCCAAAACTAATGAAGATATAACTTTAACCGTGAGATATAAACACATTTCCAACTGCATGTCTTTATATAATTAATTACCACTTTAGAAAGCCATATTTTTTTTATCAGAATAAACTTCAATCATAAGACGGATAACTGACACAGCAATATTAAAATTTGCTGAGCTAACTTACATCTAAAATGACAAGTTTATTCTGGTGAGAAGTAAAATAAAGGCACAGATACATACTAGAAAAAGATTTCTCATACACTACCGTGTAAATAATATAAATGTATGACAAAATGTAGTTAAATTTGTACATTTGAGGTGACACAATGAATTACTTCTCCAGAGTCCATTATACCATGAATTCTTTGAATTTATGTCAGTTCCTCGGAAACTTAAAAGAAAGAAAGAAGAGAATGAAGTAATAGTGAGAGTGAACGAGGGATATAGGAAGAGAGAAAAGAAAGAAGGAAAATTTATCCATGCAAGAAAGAGCTAAAAGCTAAATAAAATCAAGTATTGTTGTAATTTTTATATAATGTATGACCAGTTGGTAAGGGTAGATGCTTTTACTGCATCAAACTCAGAACCTTAAAACTTATCTTTGTAGGGTTATAATTCTGAAAATATTTAACTAGCATTCCTTCTCCAAGTCAAATTTGTACACTTTGTTTACCTTATCATAGTCTTTATAGAACCTCTCTTAATTTTTATAGCAGTAAATTAGCACAGACATCTGTAACAGAAGGCGGCTCTTCAACAAAATGAAGACATCTGTCTTTTTGAAGAGGGGTGGAGAGCCTACAAAAGGAATGTCACAACAAGAAAGAGTCCTTTGTGCAGGCAGAGCAGAGCAACTACTATGAGTTGCATGAAAGATTAGAATATTAGACAAAAGCTAGATATTCACCATGTTGATGTACTCCTGATAACATATTATATCAAAAACAAGGTGCTGAGCTGTGGTTAAAACAATACAATAAAATAAGCATTCATTGGCTATGTCCAAAGACATTTTAAGTGATAGAATATCTTATGACCAAATGAAATTCATTTGTAAGAGCTAGATTTTCATGAAAAGTTGTCACAGTAGAAACTGCCTTACAGAGAATGTCAGAATTCAAGAATTCTAAAGGAAAAAAGTACTTTGAAAATCACTTAGTTCATAACTTAAACATGAGAAAATCAAGAGCCAGAGTTATCAAACTTTCCTATTCAGAAATTTCTTAACCACTAGTATAGATTGATAGGTAAGATATTGATATAGATATGTAAGGTAAACAAAATGCAAATAGAATATTATATGTACTCTGTGATTACTGTAACATTTTCTCTATGTATCTTATAATACCATTTTATAATTATTGTAACTTTTCTCTCTATATATATACACACATACATACATACATATATACACACACACGTACATGTACATATATATATACATATATACACACATGTATATATATGTATTTGGGATCGATTATAAGTTTCTCTTTTTTTGGCTGGGTGTTAATTCTTTTTTTTTTTTGCCCCAAATGTGTTCACAGGAAGTGTTACTTCTTTAAAGAAAAGTTTAGATTATGCTATAATCCACTTTTCTTTTAAATTAAATATTTATCCTGATATATTTCCCTCAATTTTTTCTGTTCATGAATTCTGAATGCTAAAATGGCCCTCTTTTGGAATAACTGACCTTAGTCTTCTTAAATATAAGTTTTATTAGAATGGATCAGAAGATGGATGTCTTGGAAATCATGGGTGTCACCTATTTTCCATTAGTCAAACAAATTTTATCTATATCTTTATCTGTCTATATATATGTTTATATATGTATATAATTTTTCATAGCCCCAAATCTATAATCCTTACAAATTAAAAATAATTTATGATGTTTTATTTAAACATGATTTGATATATTTGAAGCAGTGGATAGCTCTTCTGTGTCAAGAATATATAGTTCAGCATATTAGAGAAAGGGTTGAATTCCTATTTCTGACATTATTTACATTTCTCTTCACTCTATCTGCAATGTTTGGTCTGATCTATATCTCTTACCTTTGCCTGTTAACATCAATAGCACTTCTTTTTATTAGCCTCTTGATATTCCCTGATGCTTTATGCATAATGATACTTAAATTTAATTGAGCCGTAAGTTTCAGTTTAATTATGAGGCTGTGTGATATCTTCAGCACTTTTTTCTTCTATGATTACTGTAACATTTTCTCTGTAATCCCTTTAAAATTCTTCATCTATTAAATCCCTAGGAGACAAGCCATTTTTAAAAGAAAGACTAATTAGAATATTTCAATTATCTTAATGTATTGTTTGTATTTTAGCAAAAACCTTTCTTTAAATACACCTTGTGGAATAGCCCAACACTGGTCTTTCATGGTCTAGTTCTTGCTAGAATATCTTTGACTTGAAAATCAAAGGATATATATTTAATCATAAAAAGTATCATGTTTCAATTTTGCATAATTTTTACACTAGTTTAGTTGTGTTCTTTAAATGATGTTTACTATTTTCACTCTTGGTATTTCAGTATGAGAGCTAATCTGATGACTTAGAGGTAGGAGGTTTTAAATTATGACAGGTGTTCAGTCAACCACTTCACAGTCAAACCTGCAAATCTTCATCTTGCGTAATGTCCACAGGTAAATTTCCAAAACTTTTGATAAATTATCTGGATAACTCATCTTCACATAAAAACATTCCCAACCACATGGACATTTAATCTGTTTTCTACTCTTGTCGAAGGATGAATATGCAGACTTTCAACAAGGATTAGAAATTTAAATTTTGAGTCTTTAAATCAAACTTTGAAAGTGAAAATGGCTATGGAAGAAATAATGCTTTCTATGTCTTCTCATGCTATGCTATATTTCAAAATCTACACCACTTCCATTAATCTGTCTAGCTAACTAAGTTTGAAGAAATCAATGTAGCAAATAAGTCCATTCCTATTTCTTTCTTAAGAATCACCATTGACATAATTTATTTCTTAAATTTTGCCTGAAGACAGGATTTACAGTGAATTAGATCTTCCTGAAAAAATCTGGAGATAGTATTCTACGACTCTTGTGCTAGGTAATTTTTATCAATTCATTATTCTTCCCTTACCATTTAAACAAAATGCCCTAAGAATAGATTGAATATGCATGAGTAAAATTCTTGGTGTCTTCAGTTGAGTTTACTAAATGCAGAGCCTCTGAGAGGGATTCAATTGCACACAACGCATTGAGGGAGTGTTCATCAGGAAGACTATAAGAAAGAGAGAAATGCAATACAAAGTAGGGAACAGAGAATAGTCCAAGCAAGGATGTCATCTCTGGTAAAGTTAAGCCTTGGTCTGCACCATAGTGATAAGGCTCTCCTTATAGTTGACCCATATTGAGTCAGAGGAATCTCAGGTGTTTGTAGCCCAAATAAGTTCCCATTGGAGGATTTGGAGATGTCATGTAACCTTCCACACTTCCTCTGTGAGGTGTTTCCTATTAAACTAGATTGTTTCCTGAGATGCTCATGAGTATAAGTAGTTACCTGAAGAAATTTAAGTATATGGGAGAAATCTGAGCAATGTATTAACAGCAACAAATACACCTGAATTCTGTTATTTTAAAGCACTGGCTCTCAAGAATGTAATTTGTGGAACAGCAGCATCAGCAGATTATGGGAACTTGGTAAAAATGCAAATTCATTGGCTCTACCCCAGAGATAGAAAATCAGGAAATCATATCAGACCCAGAAAGTCTCTGCTTTGAAAAGCACTCCAGGTTACTCTGATGCACGCTGAAGTTTGGGAACCACTGTTTTAATGTAATCTTTGTAAATCCATAGCAAATACAATAGCTTTAAATTAATATTGGCCCAATCTATCCCTCTACCAACTTGGAAAATGAAAGAAAGACCACTGGCTCTAAAAATGAGAAATGCTTAAACAGAGAGGAGATAAAACAGTGAGATATTAGTATTGATCTCTGAAAATGAGACCCTAAGCTCTGCCTGCTAAGATAAAATGGCAAGAGGAATAGGAATGACAGAAACCCAAGGTATCTATGGGATGTTCCAGAGAAGAGTAGAATGTTCTCTTGAAAAAAGAATCAAAGTCCCCAAGCCCTCATAATATCTATAGATTTTCCAACTTATTGCTGTTGCAAAAATCTCGGACATAAATTCACATAAAAAGAAAAACTCAAAATCCATGCAAAATTTGTATGAGTGAATAAAATGAGGATCAAAGCTTCATTATTTGACATTTAGTTCCAATTTCAGCAAACATGGAGTAACAGAAAGAAAATGTACCCTCCCATCTTAAGCCAATAGAAATAATACAAAATTTCATAGCAAGATTTTCTTTTCAGACATTGGACAACATGTAACATAGGACTCTGATTTTTGAGAGGAAGAAATAAATAAGGTTATCCCTATAATTGTCCAAGTTTATTTCCTGAAGGCTGTTTCCAGGCCAAGTGTATGGAGGTGGAATCCAAATGAAGCCCGTGAGTCTTTATCACCCTAAGTTGAAGAGAGCCTGATTAGACATTTGGAAGGCTTAGACAACTAGAATGTTTTAAGGCAGAGTATGATAAAAGGAGGAGATGCATAGCGAGGGAGTTTGAGAGATCTGTAAAGGGATCCTCTAACATCTTTGGCTGAATGCTGATTTTCTGAATGTGTGTGAGAGACAAATACTTAAGCCTGGGGTTGGGAAGAACAACAGAAGAAAGGACTAGGCAGAAAATTTTCTGGAGCTTGTGCAGGACTGAAAATAATTCTTTTTCTCATGATCCAGAATTTGAAAAGCTTCACAATACACAGGATATCATATCAAAATTCCAAAAGAACATCTCTTTAATAGTGGGGCTTATTTCTAAACGAACGGTTGCTCTGAACCTAGCACAAAAAAACCTTAAAAGCAAGTCTCATGTGGATCCAGCTGAAACCAAGTAATCTAACTGATCTTCAAAAATTATTATGCTGCTACAATTATCAAAATATTATAGTACTAGAGGTAGGAAAGAATGATAAGTCAATGATAATAATAAAGAGTTCAGAAAGATACCTACATATTTATGGTTAATTGACTTTCAACCAAGGTGCTAAGGTAATGCAATGGTGAAAAAGTAATCTTTTTAACAAATGGTGGTGGTATAGTTGCCATGTTAGTTATTGATTGCTGCATAACAAATTACTACCAATCACAGTGGCTTAAAACAATAATATCTATTATCTCAAAATTTTTATGGATTAGGAATCATAGTTAAATTTAGCTGAGTCTAGGTCTCTCATAGGCTGCAAGCAAGGTGCCCAATTTGGCTGTTTTTCTCTCAAGACTAATTGGGGAAGGATTTGTTTCAAGCTCATTTTCATGGTTGTTGGCAGAATTTAGTTTCTTGTGGGCTATTAGATAGTTCCATGCCATATGGAAACTATATTAATACACTGAGAAAGCTCACAACATAGAGTGAGATGGGAAGACAAAGAGAGAAAGAGAGAGAGAGAACAAAAATAAGTTAGTCTTTTATATACTAATCATGGGAGTGACATCTCATCACTTTGCCATATTTCATTCATTAGCAGCAAGTCACCAGGTCTAGTCCACACTCAATGGGAGGATTTACACAAAGGTGCAATGACTAGGACACAGAGATTATTAAGAGCTGTTCTACAAACAGCCTACTACAGTCTATCCTCTGGCTCAATGATTCAAGTCTCTTAATATACAAAATGCATTCACTCCTTCTCCAAATTTGCAAAAATCTTATCCCTTTACAGTAGCAGCTTAATGTCTAGAAGCACATCATCTCCATCAGGTGCAGATGTGGCTGAAGCTCCTTAGCTATAGTTCTTTAAGTACAGTTTCTAAACCACAGTTCCACTTAATTAGTGTCTCTGTAAAATCAATGATAAAAGTTTTCTGCCTCTCAAACACTCAATAGATAACAGTAGGGCAGAAATGGAATAACTGTTGTAAATAGTCATGAACATAGGAAACAAAAGGAAAAACATGCTTACTCTTATCTTTATCTTGGTATTATATGTAACAATTAGCTCGAGGCAGATCATTGACATAAATGCAATCAATAAAATTATAGAAATTTCAGAAGAAAGTACAGTAGAAAATTTTAATGTTCCTCTCTTAGGCAAAAGTTATTTAATTGTATGAATTTTTACATTTATATGTCTACAAATGTGCATATATATGTTTGTATGTATATATGAATATAATATATAGTAATATTATATATAATCTCACATATATATATATATATAAATTGAACTTTATCAAAGTTACAAAATTTCAGTACTTACAAAGACATTGTAAAGAAAAGGCAAAGACCTTGGGTTGACATGGCCCACTGTCATCTGGCCAAGGAAGGACATGGAAACCAGGCTTTCCTATGCATACCTCATATAATACCCACTGCCCTGTACTATCAAATCAAGACATGAGTGGAGTGCATTCCTCACAGCTTCTTGTCCACTCTGCTTGCCTGATCAGAGTCCTCTCAGGTTGCAGGCCTATAACTGCTGCCATTTTGAGAGTTTAACACTGTTTAACATTGTCTCAGACCCAGTTTGAAGTGACATGGCTACAGCTGCCACTTGGCCGGGGAAGGACAAGACAGACCAAACTCTCTTAAGAACAATTAGGACCATGTTTACTGCCCTATTACAGGCAGCTGTGGGACTGGAGAATAGCTCACTCAATCCATCACAGCCACCAGTAATTCCCACATGGACCAGGTTCCTGTGAATTGCTCCACCACCACTACTGACATCACTTGAGTCACACAAGCTGCCCAGGGACCTGAGATTCTGCCCAAACACCCAGCCCATTACTCCCACTACTAGCTTCTGAGCAAGACACTTTGAGGCCCAAGAATAAGCCCTCCAGGACCCACCAACACCAGTGCCAGTGTAAGCTGCTCATGGGCCTAAAAACAGGCACATTCAGCCCATTGCTGCCACCACCAGGGGAAAAAGACTAGCTCAGATGACATACAAGTCTCCAACAAAACTTCACCACAACCTCAACTAATAATTGTACCCTAAGCCACCAATAAAATCATAGATACCAATGACCCTGCATATTGTTAAAGAAATCATATAAGGATCACACTATCACTGGCACCAAAGATCAAAGGCAAAGTTTCCTACTCAACCAACAACATATATACATCTTCAAGAAAAATTTTCCCCTATGAAAGGAATTTCAATAATTGGAAGAAGTGATTTCTACATCAGATACATGAACAACAATAAAAGGACACTGGAAATATAAAAAGAAGCAAAGAAATATGACATTACCAGTGGCAGAATAGATTAAAAATGATCCAACTATCTGCTGTTTACAAGAAACTCACGTTACTCATAAAGTCACAAATAGACTTAAAGTAAAATGGGGAAAAAAGATATTCCACACAAATGGAAACCAAATGAGAGCAGGAGTAGCTGTACTTACATCAGATAAAACAGATTTTAAATCAAAATCAGTAAAAAAAAAGTCATTATATAATGATAAAGTGATCAATTAGCAAGAGGATATAATGATCCTAAATATATATGCACACAGCAATAGAGCTCCCAAGATTCACAAAACAAATATTACTAGACTTAAAGAGTTAAGACAGCAATATGATAATAGTAAGGGATTTAAACACCACACTCACAACACTAGACAGATCATCAAGGCAGAAAATCAACAAAGCCACATTGGACTTCAATTGGACCTTAGACCAAATAGACTTAACAGACACGGATTATTGTACCCACCTGACAACTATAGAATATACATCCTTTTTACCAGCACATGGAACATTCTCCAAGATAGACCATGTTAGATCACAAAACAAGTATTAACAAATTTTGAAAAATCAAAATCATATCAACTATCTTCTCAGACCACAGTAGAATAAAGCTAGAAATTAATATGAAGAGGAACTTCAGAATCTATGCAAATATATTAAGCAGTGTGTTCCTGAATGACCACTAGGTCAATGAAGAAATTAAGATCAAAATTTTAAAAAAAATTTAAATGAATGAAAATAAAAACACAATATACGAAAACTTGTTAGATACAGAAAAAGCATATAAGAGGGAAATTTGTAGCATTAAATGCTTACATCAAAAAAGTAGAAAGATCAAATTAACATCCTAACTTCATACCCCAAGGAATGAGAAAACAAGAACAAACCAAACCCAAAGTTAGTAAAGTCAACAAAATAACAAAGGTCAGTGGAGAACTAAAGGAAATAGAGAACAACAACAACAAAAAAATACAAATACAAAGGATCAATGAAATGAAAACTTGGTTCTTGGAAAAGATAAACAAAATTAATAACCCATCAGCTAGATTAACCAAGTAAAGAGAGAAAATCCAAATAAAAAGAATCAGAATTAAAAAAAGAGACATTACAACTGAGACCAAAAAATACAAAAATTCATCAGAGGCTATTATGAACAAATACATACTCACAATGTAGAAAACCTAGAGGAAATTAATACATTTCTGGAAACATACAAATTCCCAAGATTGAAATAGAACAAAATAGAACTCTTGAAGAGTCCAAGAATGAGTAGTGAGATTGAATCAGTAATGAAAAATACCTCAACAACAAGAACAACAAAAAGCCCAGGACCAGATGGATTCACAGCTGAATTGAAAGAAGAATTAATATAAATCCTTCTGAAACTGTTTTAAAAACTCAAGGAGGAGGGACTTCTCCCCAACTCATTCTATGAGATCTGTATCATCCTGATATCCAAAATAAAACCAGGACACAACAAAAAAAGAAAACTGTACACCAATATCCCCAATTAACAAAAATGCAAAAATCTTAAACATAATACTAGCAAATCAAATTCAACAGCACATCAAAAAGATAATATACCATGAGCAAGTGAGTTTTATCTCAGGGATGCAAGGATGGTTCAATATATGCAAATTAATAAATGTGATACATCACATAAACAGAATTAAGAACAAAAACCATATGATCATCTAAATAGGCATAGAAAAATCATTCATAAAATTCAGCATCCTTCGTGATAAAAACCCTCAACAAACTAGGCATTAAAGGAACGTACATCAAAATGATAAAGGCCACATATGACAATCCCATAGCCAATATCATGCTTAATGGGGAGAAGTTGAAAGCATTCCCCCTAAGAGCTGGAACAAGACAAGGATGCCCACTTTCACCACTTTTATTCAACATAGTACTGTAAGTCCTCACCAGAGCAATCAAATAAGAGGAAAAAAAAGACATTCAGATTTGAAAAGAGGAAATCAAGTTGTCCTTGTTGACTGATGCTATGAACTTATATTTAGAAAGTGCTAAAGACTCCCACCAAAAAACTCTTAGATTTGATAAGTGAATTCAGGAAAGTTTCAGAATACAAAATCAATGCACAGAAATCAGTAGCATTTCTATACATCAATAACATTCTAGCCAAGAACCAGATGAAGATTGTCCTCAATCCCATTACCATAGCTGCAAAAAGCAAAACAAAGAAAAAAAATAAACAAAAAACCTTAGGGATGTATTTAATGAAGGAAGAGAAAGATCTCTAGAAGGAAAACTACAAAACATTGATGAAAGAAATTGCAGATGACATGAACAAATTGAAAAACATCCCACGTTCCTGGATTTAAAGAATAAATATCATTAAAATGATCATATTGGGTAAAGCAATGTACAGGTTCAATGTATTCCCTACCAAAATAACAACATCATTTTTCACAAAATCAGAAAAAATAAAATCTAAAATTCATATAAAACCAAAAAAGAGCCTCAATAACCAAAACAATCTTGAGCAAAAAGACCAAAGCTGGGGCTTCACATTGCCTGCCTTCAAATTATACTGCAAGACTATAGTAAGCAAAACAGCATGGTACTGGTCTCAAAATAGACACACAAATCAGTGGAACAGAATAGTAAACCCAGAAATAAAGTCACATCCTTATAGCCAACTGATCTTTGACAAAATTGACAAGAACATACATTGGGGAAAGGACAACCTTTTCAATAAATGGTGGTAAGAAAATTGGATTGCCATATGGATGAAACTGGAGGCCATTATCTTAAGTGAAACAATCCAGACACAGAAAGACAAATATCACAGGTTCTCACTTGTAAGTGTGATACCTATGGAAGCAGAATGTAGAATGGTGGACAATGGAGATTCAGAGCGGTGGAGGTTAGTTGGGGGAGGGGGGTAGATGATGGGAGGTTGCTTGGTATGTACAATGTGCAGTCCTTTAGTGATGCCTGCACTGAAGGCCCTGACTTCACCACAGTGCACTTTATCAATGTAGCAAAATTGCACATGTACCCCTTAAATATATACAAATTTTTAAAAAGTGGGAAAGTAAAAAAAAAAAGATAAAGACAAGCTATCTTAAGCAGAGGGTCTTTACAAAGTGTATAACTGATAAAGGACATATATTCAGAATGTATAAAGAATTTTTATAACTCAATAAAAAGTTAAAGAACCCAATGAAAAATAGGCAAAAAATTGAACAGCCACTTCATTGCAAAAGACATATGAATAACAAATAAGCACATAAAATAAATCTCTACATTGTTAGACATTAGGGAAATGCAGAATAGAACCACTACATAAGAACTATAATGGTTAAAATTAAAGATTTTAAGGTTCCAGACAGAAACATGAAAATAGGAGAAGAAAAGAAAAATAACCAAAAAAATAAAAAATAACCTCCCCCCCAAATTGGGAAATAGCAAATATTGATTATAAAAGCAATAATTATACAACTATATGTGGTTTAAATTATAAATAAAACTAAAATGTCTGACTATAATATTATAAAACCTAAGAAATTTGAGGGAGGTAGAATGTATATGGCAACCATATTTCAGAAATAGTAAAAATAACAATTTTTAATAGAAAGCAAAACAATCAATAAGAAATATCTCCTATAGTAACCACTATAAGAATAATTAAATAATTACAATGATATAATTGAAGAAAAATGAAATAAGAAAAGTCTGGTTAATCAAAAAAGATGGCAAGAGTATAATTAGTAAAGTAAAATAAAAATTGGCCAAATAAAAAATTAACAGTATGGTGGTAGATATATACACATATATAACCATTAACTTAAATGCAAATATACTAATTACTCAAGTAAATATCTGAAATTCTCAAAAATATTAAAAATATAAGCTTATATGTAATCTGCTCACAAGATGGAGAGAGAGAAAAAGTTTGAATATATAAGATCAAAGAGCATACAACTTCTAATTAAAAGAATGTTGGTATAGCTATATTAATATCAGACAAATAGACCTTAAACCAAGGCAATACTGGAAATAAAAAATAATTATCTCATCCTAAAGGAGTTAATTCAATATTTAATGATCCTAAATTTGTATACATTCAATAACATAGAGCCAAAATACATAAAGCAAAATCTCTGGGAAGTAAAATGGAAAACACAAATCTACAACAATGGAAGAGTTTAATACTCTTCTTTCAAATAAAGAAAATTTCAAAAATTTGAGAAAAATATACCAAATTTGGATACACAATTTACTTGATCTAGGCAATAAATCTACATTTTTTTCTTCTTACCACACTGTGATTTGAAAGGCAATAAATCTTGTGTTCACGGGCAAAATATCTGAAACTTTACCCCAAAGTTTGGGAATAAAACAAATTAACAAAGAGTCTAACTCTATTTTTGATGTTTGATGTTTTACTACTGAGATATTTTAAGTCCCACTGTTCCTCCTTCACCTTCTGTCTCATATTTAAGCTAGCTAATAATAAATCCTGGCTATCTCCCCACCCCATTTCTCTCTCAGGGGAGTTCAAATGACCCAAGACCCAACCTGCATGAGGGAACACTCATACTAGTACCACCCCAAACCAACATAGAACTTTAAACCAGTCAGCTCCCCTGGCTCTCTCTCAAGCCATTTTCAGACCCACTTTGGAGCCTGCCTTTCTTTCCCTACAAGACCAGTAATAACCCTTTTTATACCTGCTAGGTGTGTATATGGTACCATGAGTCCCAGCATCCAAACTAAATATTGGGTAGTGTCAGTCTGCTTCCAAGAGGTGACTAAAACAGGGATATCTGTTAGCATCACTTTTATTAAATATTTTACTTTATGTCTTAGCTATTGAAAAAAGACACACACACACACACACACACACACAGAAAGAAAGAAGAAGAAAGAGGAATAAAAGGTTATAATAATTGGAATGGAAGGAATAAAAACTTATAATTCAGGGATGAAATGATGTTATTATTTAGGAAATTTAAAAGAATTTACAGAAAACCCATTAGAATAAATCTGTAAATTTCATAAGGTTTGTGGACACAAGATCAACAAATAAAAATAAATTACACTTTTGTATGTCAAGAAGCAAATGGAAAATGAAATTCTTTTCAAAGATAACAATTACATTAAAATCAAAATCATCACATCTTACTAAAATTGTGTTTTATTACTCTAAACTAAAAACCACTAAACACAGATAATGTATTTTTAAAGATTAAGATAAGTGGAACACTACAGTATGAATGCAGATTGGAATGGAAGACTCACTATGTTAAAATGTCCCCTTTTCGCCAAATTAATCTATGGTTTCAACCCAATTCCATTCAAAATATAATGGAGTATTTTTGTGGATATGGACAAGCTGATTCTAAAATTCATATAAAAATACAACAAGTAAAGATTAAAAAGACAATATTATAGAAGATGAATAATGCTGGATAATTTTCACCACCAGCAATCAAGCCTTAATATAAAGTTTTAGTAACTAATACTAATTAAATAGCAGATTTTTGGCAGAAGAACTAAAACTGGCCAGTGGAAAAGAATGAAAGGTTCAGAAACAGATGGATACATATCCAGTCACATGATTTATAACAAAGGTGACATGCAGGTTAGTGGAGCAAGCATGGTGTTTTCAGTAAATGGAGCTAAGTCAATTAGTTATCCATGTGGATAACTGAATCTAAATAAATTTAGATTCCTCATAACAGGAAATACACAAAGATATTTCAGATCGATTGCAGATCTTAATGTGAATGTAAAGCAATTAAGTTTTAAGAAAACATAGAAGAACATCTTCATGAGTTTATAGCAAACTGAAAATTTTTAGCAGGATTCAAAAGTTCTAACTATAAAATAAAATATTGAGTAATTGAAAAATAATTACTATCTTACTCAAAAGTATTAGTGGGTGAAAGACAATATAAATTTAGAGAATCTAGATTTAGAGCATGTATTTGCAAAGCACACTTCTGACAAAAGATGGTTATATTGAATTTAGAATATAAAAAGAATTAATAATCAATAAGAAAAACAGCCCATCTTAAATGAATTAGTTAAGACTTAAACACTTTGTATACTTACAAAAGAAATATCCATATAGCCAGCAAAAGTAAAAAAAAATAAAGCATTCAATTTCACTTTCATTTTAGTTAATGTGAAAGTATGACATAAAACCATATTAATATACCACTACTTACCAACTGTAATGGCTAAAATTAAAAAGGCAGAAAATGCCAAGTGTTGACAAGCGTAGAACAACTGAAAATTCTGATAAACTGCTGGTGGAAACAAATTAGTAGAACTTGTATAACAGTTTGACATTATCTATTTTAGCCAGCCATATATATTGTATGAACCAGTGTATTAGTTGTCTTAGGTTGCCATCACAAAATAACATAGACTGAGTGGATTAAACAACAGAAATTTATTTTCTCACAGTTCTGGAGATTAGAAGTCCAAGATCAAATTGCCAGCAGGGTTAATGGGTAATGAGGGCTCTCCCTTTGGGTTGCAGATGGCTGCCTTCTTCCTGTATGTTTACATGGCCCTTCTTGGGTGCATGCACCTGAAAAGAGGGAGAACAAGCTCTCTCGTGTCTCTTCTTATGAGGACACTGATCCTATCAGATCAGGGCTCTATCTTGTGACTTCATTTAACCTTAATTACTTCCATAGAGGACCTTCTCCAAATACAGCCACAGTGGGGTTTAGACCTTCAGCATATGAATTTTAGGGGGTCACCAACAGTGGGTCTATAACATATCACTGCTGGCCTTGTAAAATCCATGTTCTTCTCACGTACGTGCAAAATGTATTCATTCCATCCCAACAACCAAAATAATCCTGACTCATTCCAGCATCAACTCTAATGTCTAATGTCCAAAGTCTCATATAAATATCATCTAAGTCAGATATGGGTAAGACTACTAGCATGATTCACTCCGAGGCAAAACTCCTCTCCAGCTGTGAACCTATGAAACCAGACAAGTTAGATGTTTTCAGAACACAATGGTGGGATAAACCTAGGATAGACATTGCCGTTCAAAGTAAAGAACTAAAATATGTAACCATTTGACTTACTTCCTACCTGCCTCTCTTTCTACATGCCTCTCCCTCTTCCCAATTAAGGAAAGGTATAAATACAAAATCTTCTGAAAACCTCTTTGGAAAAATGCATGTGCGGCTTGCGTTGTTCCTGGACGTGCCACTCCCTAAAGCTGGCTTAATAAACCTGGATTGATTGAGATCCTTGCCTCAGTCACTCATTTTAGTTGTCAAGTCTTTTCAAAGAAGGTGTGGTGTGCAATAGTCTGAATATTTGTGACCTCCTTAACTTCATAGGGTTAAATTCAATCCCAAGGCGATGGTTTTAGGAGGTGGGACTTCTGAGAGGTGATTATGTCATGAAGGTGGGGCCCTTATGACTGGGCTTAGTGCCCTAATAAAAAAGACTCTGGAGACTTCTCTTGCCCCTTCTGCTATGTGAAGTTAGAGTGAGAGGATGGTCATCTATGAGCCAGGAATGGCGCCCTCACTAGGCTCCAAATGTGCAATGTCCTTGATCTTGGACTTCCCAGGTCTCAGAATGGTGAGAAATAAATTTTTATTGTTTAAAAACAACTCAGTTTAGGGTGTTTTAACATAGCTATCTGATTACACCAACACAAATGGTCAGAATCAAGAAATCAGAGAGAGATTCCAAGTAGCAGAAATGCTCTTCCATTGGCCTAGAAGATGCAAATGGCCACATTTCAGACAGAATCACACGGCAGAGAATAGTGAACAGCTTCTTGCAGCTGAGGACTTCAGTCTTGCAACTTCAAGCAACTGAATCCTGGCAACGACCTTTGAAGACGACCTCAAAGTTCTGATCAGATCAGAGCCTCAAATGATATCTTGATTTCATCCCATTAAGAACCTAAGCAAAGGATCCAGCTAAGTTGTGGCAGGAATCCTGACAATGGAGATTGTGTTCTACCCTATGGAAGTACCAGGCAATAAACTTGCATTTCCTTAAACCATTAAAATCGTGTTCATTTGTTACACAATAGAAAACTAATATATATCACTTCTTACATTTCTTACTGTTAATAATAAAGATATCAAATTTGTTTTAAGATACATGTATATATTTTCAAATCCCAACAGTGCCAATGCAAAAAAAAAGAAATGATAGAAATTCATGAAAACAGATTTGCCATACACAGAACATTTAATAAAGTATTGTTTTACTCAACTGGCCCTACAAAGTAACTGGGAGGACTGAGAGTATTGACATAGCTTTCCAATACACGTGTACAGTGACTGAACTTACATATTAGAATGAATGCTGATTAAAATATAGACCTTAAAAGAAGGCCATTGCTTAATTAGTGTACAGAAAAAATATCTATAAGAATAGTGATAACATTACACATTTTTATCAATACCTAATGCCCCTAAAAGATTCCCTAGAAATACTGCAGCAATATCCAAAAAAACAAATTTTACTTTCATGATATCTCACTGTCCAATTTTTCCTATTAAATTTCTCTAGAAATCATTGGCTATATCACATTTTTGTCATGATTAATTTCTCCTTAATGTAATATCTAAAAATAAAAATGTTGGATGAATAGTGTGATTCTTTTGAAATGGATCTGATAGCTGTCATTGCTAAACCCACTTAAAAATTCACAATTTCAAGACGAAGTGTAGTAAAATCTTGTCATATGATGTTCATGAAATTTTTAGAAAGATGGGGAAAAAATTATATTCTGTGGTACAAAGCATAAGGCATAGAATATGAGGCAAGTAACAGAATATTAGCGTATCTAAGAAAACATGTGTAATTTCTAAAAGAATTATAAATTCATAATACAGACTTCAGAGAATAAAGCTTGACAAAATACTTCCCTTTGCTGAGACTATGCTGGAGTGAATAAAATCCCTGCACAGGGATTTGGATTTTTTAAAAGAATGAGACACATTAATGTGAATCTTGACATTACAACTTTCTTGGGGACAAAACAGACTGATAACTTAAGGCTACGCCATGTAGCTTTCCTTTTCTTTGTTACCCTAATTCTGAAATGTGTGGTTATCAGAATTACTTATCTGGTTCTGATAAAGGACCTTTATTCCCCAGGCCTGAATAAGTGTTGAGATCTTGTGCTGTATGGTAGAGCTTTTTGCCCCAAAGGGCCACGTGTGAACCTACGATTCTTGGGAGCTTGGTAGAAATAAAGCATCTCAGGACCTGCCTCCAGACTACTGAATCAAAATACAGTCGTCCATAGGTATCCACAGGGGATTGGTTCAAGGACCTCCCACAGATACCAAAATTTGTAGATGCTCAAGTCCCTGATATAAAATGGTGTGGTACAATTGATCCTTGAACAATGTAGACAGAGTATAGTGGCACCAACCCACTGTGCAGTCAAAAATCCACATAAAACTTTGACTCCCTCAAAACTCAACTGCTAATAGGATACTATTGACTGGAAGCCTTACCAATAAAATAAACAGTCAACTAACATATATTTTGTATGTTGTATATATTATATATTATAGTCTCCTAATAATATATGATAGAGAAAAGAAAATTTTATTAAGAAAATCATGAGGAAGATAAAATGTATTTACTATTCGTTAAATGGCACTGAATCATCATAAAGGTCTTCACTCTGGTCATCTTTACATTGAGTAGACTGAGGAGGAGGGTGAAGAAGTGGAGTGGGTCTTGATGTTTCAGATGTGTCAGAAGTGGAAGAAAATTCAAGTACAAGTGAACTCATGGAATTCGAAACCATTAGATTAAAAGATCAATTGTATTTGCATATAACCCACACAAATCCTCCCATATCCTCTATATTATTTCCAGATTGCTTATAATACCCAACAGAATGCAAGTGCTATGTAAATAATTGTTGTGTTGTATTGTTTAGGGAATAATGACAAGAAGAAAAAAGTCTGTATATGTTCAGTGCAGTTGCAATTTCTTTTTCCAAGTATTTTTGATCCACGAATTGTTGAATCCGTCAGTGTGGAACCCACAGATACAGGGGGCTGACTGTATGCATTGCTACAAAATTCCCAGGCACTCTAGGACAGTGGTTGTCAATCCTGGTTGTTCCTTAGAATTACCAGAAACTTAAACTAACTAAATAGATAAAGAAAGAAACAACAGCAATAAATTCTAATGTTCAAGTTCTATAAATATAATTTAATTGGTTTGAGTGTGAGTTCCAGCCATCTAGATATTTTAGAGTGCTGCCAGGTGATTTTAACGGACAGAAGTATTGAGAATCACTGTTTGTGGCCCACTAGGTCCATCATCCAGCTGTGTCTGCATATTTTCCTCTTAGAGACTGGATTTCTGCACCTGAACCCATCATGCAAGATTGAGACAGAGAGCACAGACGCCAAGCCTGAACTTCAAGTACTAACTTCCCTAGGATTCCCCTTTACCCTATTTTTTCTTGCCTGTTAGGTACTCAAATTATCTTCCATTCTTGAAATTGACAGCTATTCTGAAATTTGATCATGTATTTCCAGACACTGCCCACACCATGAACTTTCTCTCACTATCTCTAAACAATGGAAAAGTAGAACCCAGGCTCTGGCGCTACTCAGAACCTTCTCATGCTCATCCTTGTGTAACTAGTTTAGACATCTATTCCATGGGCTGAACAATGGCAATCTACTTTATATTAATACATCTCTTCTGTGTTTTTGTGGTTTTTAATACTATTTTCTTAAATTGCTGACTATTGATTATTTATGGATCACATCATTGTTAATTACTTTATATGCCTTAATCACTTTATTAATCTCTACAACAAAAGTCCATTCATTGTTGGCATTGGTTTGGAATTCAAGGCCTAATGTGAAAATCAATGCTCCTTCATTGATCCTCAAT
Organism: Avahi laniger; assembly: GCA_963575035.1. Lineage (NCBI taxonomy): Eukaryota > Metazoa > Chordata > Mammalia > Primates > Indriidae > Avahi > Avahi laniger. Next base: position 21,061 of record CAUYSK010081845.1, read on the forward strand.
GAAATTAAGCACATTATACTATTTAAAAAAAAAATAATTCCTCTACATGAATCTTATTCTTCCAGTCTTCTGCAAGTGTTCATTCCTTGCTGACAAAGAAAAAACATGCACTCTATTAAAAACAAAAGATTTGTTTCTATTTCAAAATGATTGGCCAAATGTGTGATAAGAATGTTATTTTGTAATGAAATATATTTTTATACCCATGGATGTCTAAAACATATCATTCAAATCCAAATCCACTGGTAGGAAAACATGGAGTAGTATTCTCTTGTTATACTTGCCAAACAATTTTATTTAACTCATATGATTAATCTTACCCTATCCCTTTCAAATGAGTTTAGATAAGTGCATTTCTTCCTAGAATAATCTTGGGTGGACATCTCAATTCTATAAACATGTTTTGAGTGTCTTTAGTGTGTCTGCATAAAGTGAATTTCCATGCGTAAAGCATTCTGAGACCCCTGAAACTTGTCAGTGTTGAGGCAAAAGAAATCTGGAATAGAAGGCATGTGTAGAACAGGTAAAGAAAATATCCATAGGATGATGCAGAAAAATAGAATGTATAATGTTTTATGCTTTGCATGAGATTGAGAAAATTTGGGGGGTGGGGGAAATAAAATGGATAATTTAGACTGGGTCCAAGGAGGTAGTAATATCTATATATGTTTTGTTTGAATAGTAGGACAGTTTTAATGTTTCAGAAGAGGCATCCATGAGGTAGTGGGTGATTCCATTGTGATTTTGTATAATTGGCCCATTTACAGTAAAAAAAAAAAAAAAAACATGCACACAAAATCCCACACCATTATACCATATGTTAAGGTTGATTCAGAAATTAGAGAAAAATGAACCTACATAAGTAATGTGTCAGTATCTTTTACTTACAAGACACAGTGAAGACAGGCACTGATGATGCAGCGTCAGCAAGATAAATGAATCATCCTCCCTGCATTTTAGGGTCTCCTAACATAGGAAGTAAGACACATAAGTAAAATATCTGGTAACTTGTAACAATAAAACAAATACAACTGCATTGTATGGGGAAGTAAACATAAATTTTGTTGGACATTTCTATCAAAAGTGACAAGGTTCAGATTAGATACCAAATCCGACTAATGATCTTTTCCCTGCAAAAATTCTAAAGCTTTCTGGTTTATGGTACATTAATAGAAGACTGAGAACATTTGCAAAGCAATAAAAACTTTAATGTTGACATTTTTGAATTTATTATATTTTAAAATAGGGGATCACGTTAAGTGGGTTTGACAAATCCACAACTTATTAGCTGTGTGTGCATGGGCAAGTTTCTTAATATACATGGGCCTAAGTTTCCTCATCTGTAGAAATAGTTATAATGGTATTAATAGTAGTCACTTCTTGGGATCTTTTCAAGGTGAAATGAATTAACATATGTAAATTGCTTAGAATTATGTCTAGCATATAATAAGGGCTAAAAATATTGATATTTTTATTGATTTTTTGATGTTTATTGATGTTACCAAGTAGAAATAATAAATCATGTATTAACATTGCCATTTTAATTATTATTCCTTCATATAATGCTTCCATTTTGGGTAATATATCTTGAAATTTATTTCCCTGTGAACATTAAAAACTACTAAGCAATGCTCCTGAATAACATTACAAGAGTATTTCTATAAGCAAATTGCATTGCGATAACATAATATAGTTTTTATTGAAATTGAATTTCAATGAAAATATTATAAATTTACATGCTAAATAATTAACCAAGCACGGGTCTGATATGACAACACACAGATATCTGAGGTAGAAATGAATGAATTAAGACAGTCTCAGAAACACAAATGAAGGAAATATAAAGGTAAAACCAATATAGATAGATAAATGCTTTAGAAAGTTTTAGAATTTATTTCAAAAACTTAGGCTCAGCAATCCAGAATGCAAACTGGTTGTTCTATTTTTTGGCATAACAGAAAAAAAAAGAAAATTCTCATAATTTATCCATGCAGATCCTGCCCTTTCTGACACCTTAAAAGCCTCTGACAATTTTTCCTAATGTACATTCTTGGGTAATGTTGCAATAGTACAATTTGGATCTTTAGTTTTGAAGACCAATATTTTATCCTAGTTCTCTTTGGGTCAAGAGTAGCATGGAGGATGAGCTAACCTCATTACAAACCACATTATCAAAAGGTGAAAATCGTAAGAAGACTGCCTTGCAAAATGCATGAGCTATTGAAATGCCAAAGATAAACTGGGGGGACAACTCATAAAACAAGGAGATTTTAACATTAGCTGAGACCGTTTTGAAGAAAGCAGATAAAACATGAAAAAATGCATCTCCTGATTTAGAGACAATGGTTGCATTCCAATACTGTAATAGTTATGTTCAGCAATGTTGATGTGAGTTATGAAAAAGTTGACAGAATGAAACCTTCACTTTGGAGTTGTCCTTCAATAACCTATCATGTGTCTGAAACTTGAAATTAAGAAACCACATCTTGATTTTGACCTCTCTTTTTTTCATTACTTGATGTTTCATGCATCTAAACTGCTGTAGGTAATTCATATGTGTTTATCTTAACATCTCACTGGGAAATGCCTTTATTAACCTTTTATATCCTTACCAAAGAAAAGTGAAAAAGGAAAAGAGGTTTTAGATAAAATATTCATGTAGTAGTCAGTTTTTTCTACATCATCCCTTCAAAGCTCAGTACGTTTTAATAAGGTTTACTGCTTACTCTTGTTACCTGCTGGCTGTGTGTTAGATGTGGCTATTCTTTGCGACTCATGTCTTCATTACAGGATCCAGGCTAAAGGAGCAGCTCCTTTCTGGGACATATTGTTCCTAAGGCTGAGGAAAAACAGGAATGGTTGAACCACTCAATGGCTTGCAACTTTCTGCCCAGACATAATGTCAGCATTTCAGCCTTTATTCCACTGGCCAAATTAAATCTCATGGCTATGCCTCATATCAATGGACCACAGAAGTAAATGTGGCTCAGAGGGAGTCACCTTCATTCATCTGGCAATAGGATGATATGGTCATTAATTTTATGTGTCAACTTGACTGGGCTAAGGGATGCCCAGATGGCTGGTAACACACTGTTTCTGTGTGTGTGTGAGAGAATGTTTTGGAAGAGATTAGCTTTCAGATGGGTAGAATGTGTAAAGAAAATCTGCCCTCACCAATGTGGGTGAGCATCATCCAGTCCATCGAGGGCCTGAATAGAACAAAAAGGTGAGGAAGGGCAAATTATCTCTCTGTCTTCTTGAGCTGGGACATCTGTCTTCCTCTGTCTTTGAACATCACAGATTCTGGTCCTTGGGCCTTTGGACTCTGGGACTTCTACCAATGGCTCCCCAATTGTTAGGCTTCCAAAATTGAACTGAATTACACCATAGGCTTTCCTGGTTCTCCAGCTTACTGACAGCAGACAGTGGGACTTCTCAGGTCTTCATAATCAAGTGAGCCCATTGCCATGATAAATCTCTCTATCTGCCATATTCTACACTCTTGGTCACTTAAGTTCATTTGTTTTCTACTTGCACACAAAGTAAATATTTCTTTCCCCAAAGAAAACAACTCAAAAAGTCCCAATGAATCATGACATTAGACTCAGGCCTGGGATCTTATGCATGATGATATTACTTGTAATAGATTAAGTTTTATTTTTACCTCATGTTAGTGTAGCAAAATCATAGACAAATGTGTAGTTGAAATCAGCAACTCTCAAAACAAATAAAGAAAAAATAATAGAAGCATTCAGAGTTAACAAAAAGTTCAAGCTCAAACTACCCAGTTTTGGTGACAAATTATATCTGAATCTTGTACCTGTGGGGATTTAGAAATTAAATGACACATATAGACAGCTAAGAATTGATCAGACACCTTTTTACAAATAATCTTACAAAATCAGAAGTGTTAAATATGCTAAAAAGTGCATACATTGTGTCACCCAAACAGATGTGCCATAGAAATAGAAGAGCATTCAGATCTGGATTAGATGAATCTTGTCCCTACTAAAGGAACTGCAGAATTCTCTCATTTCTGCACCAGCTGCCTGAGCTGTTAACAATGTAAGCAGCTAACGGAAAAGGTGACTTAGAAGCATGATTCCAGCAGGAGCACCTGTGGGGCTTATTCTGTCCCTGATAACCACTACTAAATATAGTCTTCACAGTTCTGAACATAAACTGAATGTAGAATCCAACAAAAGAACACACTCAATTATATCAAATTAGCATCTGAGTGTATGTAATCATGGAGTTTAGATCAGAGTTATTAAGCTGTCCTTTGTAGCACGGTGACAACAATTGAAAATGATCCCATGGTATAATGTAAGGGATTTTATGAATGCATGATGGCACCCATTATAATGTTTGGATGCTGACACTGAAGTTTTACAGAACATTTCCACATATGCAGGACTGAAAAAAAAAATCAGGCTTCATGTGTTCCAAAGTACTTTCTGATCATTTTAAACTTTGACCTCTGACAAAGTTTGTATTTTTATAACAATTCCAGATTTAGAAGAGTGAAAGTATGAGTATGACCAATACAGATAATGTTCACACTCCCTGGATCTTCAAAGATGATAACAATAATAATCGCAATACCAGTGCTCTAAAGACTCCAACGTAATTTGTAGCTTCCGTCAGTCATCACCATATGCCAAAGGAAAAAACTATGTTTCTGGACAGTTGCTGTAGAGAGAACGTACAGGACCAAGAAGGCTGATTTGCTGTTGCAACCAACATCTTTAAATGAATATCTGCAGCAGCTTTGTGATGCTCCTGTGATATCCCCCAATAATTTTCACCTGGGTACGGGGCCAATTCTAAACTGATTCAAAGATTAAAAGAATTGGTGGCTCCTCCTCCTGCAGCTTTGGAGGGACAAAGGAAAACCACGGCAACAGGCTTGGAAATCTATCTAATATCTTCATGTTGATGGCACTGCATTACTCTTGTCTCTGTAATTTCATTAATCAGTTAAACTAGAGTTAGGTAATATAATGTTTTCATATATAGCATTATAGGAAATGTGCTAATGATGAATTCAAAGAGTATAGTTTTTCCTCCTAAAAAAATCACTTGCACACAGCCAATGAATGTGCTTCACATCAGGAGGATTGCTTATGAATTCTTAGATGATTCATAAAATTCGAGTCCTTCTGCTCATTTCTGTTTGAAAAGTTAGTCCAGAATTACTAGTGCAAATTTGATTTTGGAGTGTTTTGCCTTTATTCGGAGATCTTAAAGAAATTAATACAATTGCCTAAAACAGAGCAAACATTAAGATTGATAATTCAAATTCCTATTGACAACTTGTGCTTAATTCTCACAAACGTTAAAACTTATGACATTTTATCATAATTTTAATTCAAGAGTCAGAGAACTCTGTTATTGTCGTATAATTTCTCCAGTTTGGAAATCTTTTCTCAATTTTGAAAAATCTGTTATAGTTAAGTTATTACAAATCTGTTACTACTCTGTTATTTTCTTGGATAACCAAAGGCTTTACATGATTTCTTGCTAAAAGATTTCTTCCTGATTTCTACAGAATCTTAATATTCTGTAGAAGATGATATGATTGCTTTATATCAAGACAACTGAGCATTAACAAATATAACTTCAATTTTAGTAACAATTTTTGTATAATAAAAAGTCTTCTGTCCAAAGCAACCCATTTTTGCTCAAAAAAGTTTCATCTCATTCTTTTGTCACAGCTTTCTGTAACCATCAGACACAAATATTTTATAGAAAAATATAAATGATGCCATTCCTTCTAAAATATTTCATTGTTTACTTTATCAGTCATTACATGGAAAAATTCTGAATGACATACTAAAGTATTTGCAAGTAAAAGTGAGATTCTGAAAACCCAAAGGGATTGTAAAATAATTACTTACATTATTTGAAAAAGAAAATTCATATCCTGAACTAATCATGAAATGTCTTGGGTCACTTTGATAAAATCTTAGATAAATTCTTTGGTCAAAATCTTTTGTGAGAACAGATTAACTGGCAAGATCATTGAGATATTTGACTTGAGCTGAGAAAAGTGAAATTTATGTAGCAACAGAAAGATTGATATTGAATACACAAATTCTGTCTTTCATTTTATAGAGTCCCCCAACCCCAATATTGATGTGTTCCCTTTTGCTTCCAAACATGGTATTCATAGCTTAAAAACTGGAAGAAATTCTTAACAACAGAAGATGTTTAATTGTGCAAAAGCAATATTTCATTCCAGCAAAACATAGTCTTTCAAAATTCAAGTTGGTGCTCTAATACATTATACTAGGGCCAGTGGTCATCTTTGCCCACCAAAAGTTATATATAATATGAGTCTAATTATATGAATTGGAGCTTTAACTTAATCTCTAGACAAAGTATCACCGAGAGATTATGTAACATCCACCAATCAATTTTATCAATTTCCTGGTCAACTATCAAGATAGTCTTTAGATACAATTAAATGATACAATTACTTGTTGAAAGCCAAATAGTGTGTCGAAAACACTCAGTTGAAAAGTAACATCTCTGCTTTTTAGGAGTGATTGCTCAGTGCAGAACAATTATACTTTTACACTTATTTATACATTCATTAGAATACATCCTATATAATAGGACTTAGTGTATTAAAAAATTATTGCAGTTGCAAATAATCCTTAGTGTTTGGATTGTAAGGACAAAATATGCAAGATATGGTAGAATTAAAGAATCAATTGTTTTCAAAAAGGTGATTCTGTTCTGGAAAGAATAGAATATTCTAAGTCACAGAGCTGAAAAATGCATAGTATTAGAGAAACTGAGCAAGCCTTTGTTATCTATAGAACACATAGCAGGGAACAGGCAGGAATGCAGAACATTTGATACGAGCTTTAACTTTATTTGAGCTGAAAAGAAACAGAGAAAAGGCATGTTTTGTAGAAAATAACTCTGATGACTATGAGGAAAATTTATTAAAAGAAGAGTTTCTTAGGAAAAGTAGACCCTTATAATGGAGTGGTTCGAATACTATTGAACTTTCTGTTTCATGTGACACTGAAGGTAAGGAGTTCCTGGTAGAATCTGGGAGTGGAGGAGGCTCTGCCACATTCACAGACACAGGCTAACAGTGGCTCTTCCATCGTCAATGTGTGGCTTTCAATGACAAAATAACCATCACTTGCCATCTCGAGGGAAAGGTAGAGGGAAGCAAGAAGGAGTACACAGGGGGCAGACATGCACATGGCGCCTGCACATGCTCATTGAAAAAAACCTTAGTCACCTGGCCGGATTTAACTGAAGAGGAGGCAGGACATCGAGTTGTTTGGCTGTGTAGCTACATCACAGGTACATTTAGATTACCATGGAAGAAAAAAGAGCATAGATTATCCTGGACAACTAGCAGGCTGCACCACAGCTACTAATATATCCTCTTTGTATGGCAAAGATTCCCATTAGAGAAAAAAGAGAGCATGGAAAACCTCTCTCTCCCCTTTGTGACTTTTTTGATTTCCCCCTTTCAATTATTTTGTTAATGAAATTATCAACACTGCCCTCATCTCCCTGACTCTACTGTATCTCTCTCCTCTATCTCCTGGTTAGAATAAAACTATTGGGAAAATCTAATTAAAAACAATAACAGCAAACAAGCAAACACCATTGAAGTTAGTTGCTCTTATTTCAAAGCTTAGCAATGTGGTAAATTCTATTATTGTATTTACAGATACACAAAATTATATTTTTCCCCAAATTATTCCCTACACCGTATAGAAAGATTATCCATTGCAACTCATTTTTAAGTGATTTGAAGAGCCTTCCTGTGAGGAGAGGATGCTTTTTTGCCATATCAGGCCTGCCATGCAACTTTTGTTGGCTAATGAAATTGAGAAAATTTGACAGAATGGTTTAAGAGCCATAATATTGTTTCTTAGTGATCCTTCAGCCCCAAACCAAGAGTGAATGTAAGTCAGAACCACAGAAAATGCACAATTACAGACACATAATATGGTGAGAAATAAATGTGCACATTTGATGATTATTTGTTACTGCAGCACAATTTAGCAAAAGCTAACGCAATAGAACAGGTCTCACTCTATAGAGTTGCTTTCTTGATAAGAAGTTAAATTCCCTAATGTGAATTTCTTCATGGACATAAACAACTAAAACTTAAGATATCACCTTTTGCTGAATAGAATGAACGTTCCATTGAAACAACATAATTATGGTATATACTAAATAGAAAGACTATAGCTAATGAGAGAACAATATAAAGGAAGATTTTTCAAGGAGAAGAAATCTTATCTACTTATTTATGAAGCACAAATAGAGGACTTTTTGCTATTTCTGTTTATTTTTAAGTTCTACATGCCTTAAACTTGGGCAAAAGTCTGAACTTACTCTACCTTTGCTATTTACAATCTCTCAGTGTTCTTCATATATGAAGACTTCATCATGATTTATTTTTCCAAGGACTTAGTATTGAGGCATTGTAGTTATCTCAATCCAGTGACTTTCTCCCTCATGATTTTTGTTTTTCGTTCTAACTGTAGATGTATAATACAGACTATACCAAGTTCTTTTCTTCTGCAAACATTTAACAACTTAGTCTCACCCTGTTTCTTTCCCTTATAATCTCATTCCTATGTCTATATTATTTCTAGTTAAAAAAGGGCTTGAGCACACTAAGAATGGTGATTTTCTCAGTCCTTGTAGTTTCTCCATCTTGTCTCTCGTGAATTGCCTGTCACTAGATCTTTTTGTTTTCCTTATAGCAAATTAACAAATGCAATGAAAACTATTACTTCATGATTCTGCAATGGAATGTGGACCATCGATAAACTTACTGCTATGGATGACTATTGCTTTTTAAAGAGGATAAATATCACTTTAGTTTATCTGAAAGAATTTTGAATATATTATGAAATGTTTGAAATAATTATTCATAAAAGAACAATATAAGCAATATCTATGAATGAGACAGTTATTACATAAATCAATAGCAGACATTATTAAGATGAGGTCTATTACATGAGCTTAATATCTTATTGGAAGTTCTTTGCATTCAATTAATCTAATTTTAAATGATCCTGAGTTTTCATTCTATCAAATTCCATATGCTTTCTACTTGACCACACTTTGCTGATCTATAGTCCATTTGCTGTATATGCCAAAAAATAATAATATTGCCATACATTTTTTAAAAGTTTATTTTACAGTAGTATGAATAGAATAAAAATTAAAAGATGTTTTGTATACATATATATTCTTGGAAGGAGTTCTGGAATAGTGAATATGGAAATGTTAAAAATGGCTATGTTTGTGTTGTAGAAAATGAAGTTATTTTTATGTTTGTTTATATTTTCTTATATTTTTCTATGACAACTTTTACGTGTATACAAAAACGTATACTTATAATCCTGCATAAATACAAATTTGCTTTGTCTCAATTTATAATTTGTGGAGTATTTGCTGTCATAAAATTATTTTTTATAAATTTTGTCATACAAATCATCCTATGTCATAAATATTAAACAAATTATTAGACTAAAATTCAGCAATTCATCTAGAAATTAAGTTTTTTTTCTTACCTAATTTGCCAAGATTGAGTTCTACCTAAATAATTATGCAAAGATATAGGGTGAGTTTACAACTTCTAAAGCCAGACTTTTGAGAGAATTGTTAATTGATAAAAATAATATTTTCCCCATCAAATAGATGTTCAATTCCAACTTAACATATTCACTACCAAATTAATTACCTTTTTTACATAACTAGTTCCTTATCATTAATATCCACTGGTAATTACTGGCTCTTGCCCTTCCCTAAGCTATAACTTTTCACATTTTGCTACAGAGATACTATTATAATAAAACCTCATGTTTTGGTTATGTATTTTGCAATAGTCCAAGAAGCCCGAAACCTGTTACTAATTTAATGATTATATTAGCAACACTGGCTTGCCATGAATGTCATCTGAGCAACATTCTGTGTCAAAAGTAAGCTTTAGTTTCCGTCTGCTATTCTACTCAGGACAAGCATTCTATTCCAGATGTTCGGGATGGGTCAGTCCTCACTCTCCGTGTATCTCATTCACTCTTCAAATTGCTAGTTTAAAAGAATAAGAACTATATCATCTGCAAGCACAATTTATGCCCAGTGGCAAATAGTGAGAAAAGTTTTATTTACCATTTGAAATGATAGACTTCCTTAGGAACACAAACGCACACACACAGACACACTTGCAATCTACGCAATCAAAAGAATACGTCTCTCCCTGAAAATCTCATCTGATAATAAACTTTCCTAATATTTTCCTGCTAAAGATTAATAAACTTCTCTTGAAACTTATATCTAATTTATGTGACTTTAAGGGTCATGCTTTAATAACAATGATGAAACACGATTATTACTTCCTAATGCTGAAATTACAGTTTTTACATTGTAAATTTTTCCTGCTATGCGCCCTGTGGCACTAACATCTTTATCACTCCATGTGTTTCTAGTTTTAAAATCTTTACCCCTGCTGTTTGAAAAATATTTCTCATTTTCGTCCCCTATGGAGTACAGAAATCCCTAAAGGCAAAGCCATTAGTGATCTCTCTGCCTTTCCCCAAACACGTATTACGATCTCCAGTGCTGTTCCCACTGCCTCATTGGCTTTTGGTAAAGTATGCAAATGAGATGTTCAAAATACACACTTTTTGCAACTGTGCAAGTTCATACTGATTTATAAAATGGGCAGGCTATTAAAGTGACTGAAAATGTCAGCAAGATTTATGCATGGGTGACAAATTATATTGGAAATGTTCATTTTTAACATGCTGCCCTGAGTTTTTTTTTTTTTAAAAACAACCTATTTTTCCCTCCACAAACATACTTTCGACAGTGACTTTTTGACTGGAAAAATAAACAATGCTACTTCACAATCATACAAATTGTATTTTATCACAGAAAGCAGTACTTGGAAGATATATAATAAATTTCCTTTTGACACCCATTTTTTTCTATGTACCATTAGTCCACTGTGGTTAAACAGTTTCCTTTTATAACAGATAACTTGAATTGCGTGCATAAATATTTGATCACTAAGATATAAAATTATGTAACTATCAAAACAATTACTCAGTCACCTCTGAGGAAAATATTTCATTCATATTAAAAATGCACAACTTGGGGAACAAAGATAGAAGTGACAACTGACGTGTATCTTCTGGAGTTTATGATTCTATCCCTGGAAAATTCCATGTTAAAATGGTCTGAATGATATTCAGATCACTTTTCTCTATTATTTGTGAATTTGTTCTGGTATATCTCAGCTCTGTCTGTGATTCAACCAGGCAGTTGTAGTACTCTTGGCAGCCCAAGTGTGGGCTTTGAGCAGAGATCTTGATATTTTATGTCTCTGGATGACAGCCATTCATTCATTGAATGAAGCAAAAGAATAGGGACAAAATGATGCTGGAACCAGTTTACGCAATGCTATTTTAAGAAATTAACTAGATCCTCCTGGCAGACCTCAAGACATACATGCACACAACAGAAATATCACAAGCAAAACAGTGTGGTATATCACAGTTACAAAAGAATGGATTATAGAAATTAAATGCAGTAAATGAAGAACCACCTATGACTAATTTTACAAAGAACAGATCCTATAAGAGCATTATTATGTAGTCTTCCTAGTTGGAAAAGTTTGGCATTAGAATTCTAATTCTACTTTTTATATTCAGATCAGTTTGTACCAATACTATTATTGCAACTGATTTTCCTAATTAGTTCATTAAGTTGCATAACAATTGGTTTACAACTAACAACTCTTCTTGATGTTAAAACGGTGAAGATAAAATTGATTTAAAGCCTACTTCTGATCATTCATTCTTACACATTCATATGTCCTGGTGTTTGATGAAGCTCTCCTTATACGGCTGTGCCAGCCTCTCTGCCCTGTTTTCACTTAAGTGCCATGGCTATTTTCTTGCTTATTAAAGAGAGTTAACATTATGCATTGTACTGAAGAAATCCAAACACTGTTAAAAGGAAGAAAGAAACAACAAAAACATCTGCTTTTCATCAAGGGGCGCCATCTTATAGCTTCTACTAGAACGCAGGGAAAGCAAGAGGAGTCACGAATAGGCACTGACTCGCACAGGGGAAGGTGCAGCCACAAAAGGAGAAGAGCTTTGTCTTTTTGTTGTTTCTGTTTCTACTGAAAACTCCTGTGCTTCAAAAGAACAAATGCCATTTGTAAGATATTGTCTGTTCAAATATTTTCTGTGTAAGAGAAATAATATTTAATTTTAATTGCCAAAATAACCTCACAATAATGTTTCCCTCTCGATTTTTAACTTTGTTTTCATGACTATTAAATGGACCTATCAGTCTATTCATAACAGTAAGTTTGCCTTCAAGTCATTATCAAAAAACACACTCTCTTGATTGACAGTCATTCCCACAGAAACATTTTTACCCCAGAGGATACAAGTAGAAACATTCAAACAAGAGGAAGGAACCAAGAGTACATTCAAGAACATCTGGTTATAGTATCAAGAAAATCTGTCTATGAGACAAGCAAAGTGCATCTCCTCTCCTCATTGCTGCACTGTAATTAATGCATTACAGAATTTGCTATAAGTGGTTCAGTCAGAAACCTAAGCCATAAAATTTAGTGTTAACAGATTAAAAAAAAACACATATACTTGCACATACAGGTATATGTTTGTTGTGTATATAAATATAATTACATGGATATAATGTTCAATGAAAGATAGCTTTTTAATCTTACTTGATTTTGTTGTTATCCTTAAACATTAAATCAAATAAAATGAACAGAAACTCCACCATGCATGTTAAAACCTCACATTCAAATTACTAATTGCTCTTCCTGCACAATTGGAAATGTCACCATTTTTTCACTATGTTGTTTCTTCTTCCAGAAGTCTCATATTGCTTTATTTCCCTAGTAATAACTCCTTATTTACAAAGTTAGTTTTACCAGATCGGAAATGGTTTGGTTCAGTTCAATAAACATTAATTGAGCATCTAATAAATGTTAAATACTGAGTTAGGCTGTGGAAATACGAAGATTAAAAAGGCATGCTTCCCACCTATGAGGGAGCGAAGTATAATGACAAGGAGTGGAGTGCCTAGGCTATCCCTTGAGAAAAAGTTTCCGTCAAATGCAATCATTGTTTGTGGGGTAGATCACCAATAGTTAGAATTTTGGGGTTATTTTTCTTACAATGAAGAGTAGTCTATTGCATAAATTGGTGAATCTCTAATGAGGCATTCTATTTTATTTAGACTATTTTTATGTTTTAAAATATATAAGCCTTCTACAACCCATCCCCCAATAATATGGACAAATTTCTAATTTCTTCAAAAACAATTTTAGAAAAACAGACCTTTTAACTAAATTCCACCCTGCTTATATCATCCTCATTTATCTTATGAAATCTCCGCCTTGATGTTATTGGACAGTAAAAAGGCTGCAATGGGACTCCTGTCAAAAGACAATTTTCTTCCTTGAATGATAAGCAATGGAACATGTAGGAACAAAAAGCCAGCTGATTAATGGCATACAATTCATCTACAATTATCTTGCCCATGTTACACAGTCATTGTATAGATTGGACCAGATCATTAAATTATGTGACAGCAATCAGCCGTCTAACTTTAAAGAGGTGGGAAGAGCCAATTTAAAAACTTAATATCTCAGGATGATACAGTAGCCTGAAAAACCAGCCAATTTAGAGAAAATTACCATATGTACCAACTAGAATGATGGATGTGAGCCTTAGCTAAGCATTTGTCCCTGTGCTGATGATGTTTGGAAGTCAGTAAAGAACTCTGTGCTTCTTTAGAATGTGTTTGAGAGTGCTGGTCGCCCAGAGCATTAAACACTTAGAAAAGGGAAATACAGACTCTGGGAGGAAATATGTTCTCTTGGTAACTTTTCACTCTCCACAACCTCACTGGGAACTTTGGAATCATATTCTGGGATGTGAAGATCCATGTTTTATTGTGCTCTTCCATGCTTACTTCTTAGTTGTGTCTCATATGTGTTTTATCTATCTGTCTATCTATCTATGCATTAGATATGCACTCTGTAAAACCCATAGCATGAGATTCTTATTTAAATGAGAATGACGATTTTAGATGACAGTGGAAAGGTGCAATACGAATTATTTCTATAATTAGTATTTAATTATAATTGACAGTCAGAAGATATGAAAGTAGCTGATTGAAACATTAAAAAAGTAAAACATATGCATCCTGTTCTCATTCTTTCAGTGAAACAACATTGTCGAAGGTGTAGCTTTGTGTAAGACATGGTAGCAGGCAGTAGAGGTGCAGGGAAAGGGAGACCTAAAAGAGCTCAGAATCCAGTGAGGAAACAACCTATGATTACAGTTGACTTGGATGAATGCTATGCACTGGGCAAGCACACATTGAAAGAAACGTGACAGGAGAGAGTACACTGAAAGGAAACCTAACATAAGTGACAATCACAAAGAATGATATGTTAAAATAAACAGTATAATGGAGTCAACTGTAAGTTCTCCTAAAACAATCAAAGATAAATTCCAGTGCATACTGTCTTCTCTGGGGCTGATGCAACAAAATATAATGCAGTAGGTGGATTAAACAATAGACATTTATTTCTCAATTTTTTTTCTGGAGGCTGAAAAGGCCAAGATCAAGGGCTCTCCTGGCTTACAAATGGCCATTTTCCCACTGTGTCCTCATACAGTGGAGAGAGCTTGAGCTCTAGGCTCCCTTCCACTTGTTATAAGGATGCTAATCTCATCACAGGGGCCCCACTCTCATCAACTCATCTATGCCCAAATATCTGCCACAGGCCTCACCTCCAAATAACATGATGGGGGTGGTTAGGACTTCAACATATCAATTTTGGGTGGGCATGAACATTTCAGTCTATCATACACGCCTTATCTCAGACAAACAAACCTATCTCATTTCTATTCAACAATGATTTCATTATATGAAAAATTATTACTCTTCCTTTATTTCAAATAGGAACTTGAAACTATGCTGAATTCTTATCACCATCTATTTACATGGAATTAATGTATGCTAGAGAAGTTTATGAGAAGATTTTAGGGTTAAGTAGCATTTGATTTCCCCTGGAGTCAGGCATAACTGCCACAAGATCACCCAGACTGATTGTCAATTTCTGTTTTCTTCTGATAAAGGACAAACTGGCTTGATCGTGTTAGTGTTAGTGGGACCTGAGAAAATGTGGCCTTACAAGGCATGATTTTATTTTGAAGCATTTTGACACTGTAAAGAAGAGAATCATATTACGATTTCTTTTTATCTTTTAAATTGAAAAGAAAATCTCCTTTACAGAACTTCTGCCTGCTGAGCCCAAGTAGTTGATAACTGACTCAAAAATCATAGCTACTCTTTTTCTAAAATTGAAAAGAACCCAAGATCCTAAAGACAGACCAAATATTGGATGATTCCCACCTGATGAGACACAGAAAGGAACATTTGAGTTCACACATTTTTCTTTGAGCATTATTAACCCCTATCTATGTCTATACAGACACTCTCATGAAATAAATTTTAATTGACTTATGAGCTTGTGAGTCTAACATATTCTCATTTTTACCTGTTCATTTATTGAATTATATTAGGTGAATTTTGGCCTGATGATAAAACTGGTAATACTGGTACTAATATTATTCACAATTGATGGAGGCTTTAAGTTACATGTCAGCTTTTCTGCTAATGCAGTTACGTTTACTACCTCACTTAGTCCTAACAATAATCTTACACCATCAAGGCACAGAGAAGGCTAAGCAATCTGCCTCAGGACATAATGGTGAAAAGAAGATGGAGCTTAGATTGAACACAGGCCATCCGACACCACAAATAATTCTAACCATCATGATACGGTAGTTGGTAACTGAATTAAAATCACAGATGCTCTTTTTCTTAAAACTAAAAAGAATCAAGACCTAGAACACAAATCAAATACAGCATGAGCATAGTCCTGTGAGTCTCTGGATGGTTCTTCTACCATAACACCAAGCTTTAGCTTTTACGATTCCGGTAATCCTCTTTAGGAGGAAGAATGCAAAATATGACTATTTAAATATATATACGCACAAATATATGTATGCACAAATATATATTTAGAATGAGAAAGCACATCCAAATACAATTTGTAACAAACTCTTGAAAATGGTAAACCACATTAAATCTTGAAAACGAATGCAGTCATGTGTTGTTTAATGATGGTGATACGTTCTAAGAAATGCCTCCTTAGGTGATTCCATTGTTGTGTGAACATCCCCGAGTGTACTTACACAAACCTAGATCATATAGCCTACTATACACCCAGGATATATGATATAGTCTATTGTTCCTTGGCCACAAACCTGTAGAACATGTTACTATACTGAATACTGCAGGCAATTGTAACACAATGGTAAGTATTTGTGTATCTAACATAGAAAATATAACGCATTGTTCTACTATGTTACTATGTTCAAGATGTGAGTATGTGATAGAAATTTCTCAGATCAATTTATCATTGTATGGGAC
>CAUYSK010081846.1:0-26116 GCA_963575035.1 Avahi laniger
AATAAAAACAAAAAGCATTGTTCATGTGGCATTTCTTACATAAAGGCCCCAAAACGTCAATTTTATATACTATGGCTATTATAGCATCATTTTCAATTTTAGAGAAACAATCAGATAATCAAATAGAATATTTTCCCAAAACGACTAAGATCCAAGGAATTAAACATTCATCCATCAACATGTATCTCATTAACATAAACAATCTTTGGCATCCTGCTCTTAAATATACAATCTTAGGCCGGGCGCGGTGGCTCATGTCTGTAATCCTAGCACTCTGGGAGGCCGAGGCGGGAGGATTGTTTGAGCTCAGGAGTTCGAAACCAGCCTGAGTAAGAGCGAGACCCCGTCTCTACTAAAAAATAGAAAGAAATTGATCGGACAACTAAAAATATATAGAAAAAATTAGCCGGGCATGGTGGCGCATGTCTGTAGTCCCACCTACTCGGGAGACTGAGGCAGAAGGATCACTTGAGCCCAGGAGTTTGAGGTTGCTGTGAGCTAAGATGACACCACGGCACTCTAGCCGGGGCAACACAGTGAGACTCTGTCTCAAAAAAAAAAAAAAATATATACAATCTTAAATTTATCTCTTACTCAGAAAGATAACACTTAAAATAGTTTTCATTTCCAAGCAAACACGGAACTGCAATAAGTAATTTAAACAGAGTACATTAAACACCCAATGAGAAACAATCCAAGACAGAACAATTAGAAGCTGTCAAAAATTTACCTTAATTCTTCTCTCAGTGTCATCTAACTTTAACTCTGCCGAAACTAGTTTCTTTGCCAAATCATCTCGTTCAGGTAGATGTCTGGCTTCAGAAATCTTTTTCAGTTTCTGTAAGGAAAATTTTGTCCTAAAGAGTTCACTTTCTGTATCTTTCACCCTTTTCTCAGTTGCCCGTTCTTTCTCTTGAGATTTTCTTAAGCGTTCTTTGAGTGCTGTAATCTCATTGTTATGGCGAACTATAAGTTGTGAGATTTCATTTTCTGCATCTTCATACTTATTCAGGGCTTTCTCCTGTCTGTACTGAAGCCTTTTCAAAGATTTATTTTCTTTTAGCAGCTCAGCTAACTTGACCTGGAGTTCAGATACTTCATTCTGCAATTCATTGATTTTTAGCAGTCTTGCAGAAAGAACCCGTTTTGTAACAAAATCAGTATCTTTCCGAAGTGGCTCTCTATTGAGGCTCTGGGAGCGAAATCCCACTCTGACTCCCTTTCTGTTCAGTAGACCCTTAGGGCTTGGTTTCCTAGGGGCTAAAAAAGAAATAGTAATAACATAAAGTGAAAGCTGTATCAAAGACAGTGTTATTTATTCATACTACCACAAGTAAGTCCATAAGATTCTTTAGTTATTTTTATCTCTAAAAAAAAGGGTTTTACAATATTTAGTTAAATATCAGGTTTTATTTAGAGCTCTAAATATGTTTCTATTAAGGTTTGCAATCTTTTCAGAAAGGTCAAGAATACTCCAATCTATCAAAAATTATATCCCAATAGTTATATGCAATTATTCTACATTGCTTAAAAGAAGACAGTATCAGTCTTTAACCATTTTTAACTTTATAGGTAAGATGGCAAGGCAGAATTCAAACATGGCCATCATTAGTATTAGCATGGTGCATAATAAACATTGGAAAAAACATTGTGGCATTCACATCATTTGTGTAGAGATATTTGTGATCAATATTTGAAATGTGAAAATGTATATTTCCTCTAAATTACAATTTCGTTTAGATGACAGCATATTGTACAGTGCAGGAGATTTGGGACTTAAAGTTATGACTTAGAAACTCCTTGGGCAATTCAATTAAACCTTCCCAAGTCTATTTTTCCAACGCATAGAATGAGGATAACATCACCAACATAACTAGGTTGTGAGAGTTAAATGAACTATGTATGTAAAACATAAAGTTCTACATATTTTCTGTTAAGAACTTCATCTCATTTATCAGTGACTGAAAATGGAAAACAGCAGTACAATTGTGATTCTAAATGCTTTCTCAGATTTCTTTTGTGTGATATTCAAATCAAAAACACCTGACATAGGCCGCGTGGAGTGGCTCACGCCTATAATCCTAGCACTCTGGGAGGCCGAGGTGGGTGGATCGTTCAAGGTCAGGAGTTCGAGACCAGCCTAAGCAAGGGTGAGACCCCCCTCCCCATCTCTACTAAAAAATAGAAAGAAATGATCTGGACAACTAAAAATATATATATATATAAAAAAATTAGCCGGGCCTGGTGGTGCATGCCTGTAGTCCCAGCTACTTGGGAGGCTGAGGCAGGAGGATCGCTTGAGCCCAGGAGTTTGAGGTTGCTGTGAGCTAGACTGATGTCACAGCACTCTAGCCCGGGCAACAGAGCAAGACTCTGTCTCAAAAAAAAAAAAAACAAAAAACACCTGACATAATTTGAGAAGATAAAAACAAAATATCACATCCTAAAAAATATAAGCATATGAAATCTTTAAGGTATACATATTAGATCACATTTCTCAAAAATTTGGAATTTTTTTTACCAAAAGTTCACTAAACTTAAGCCTTAATATACAGAGTACCTGCCCTTTTTTTAAAAGAGGCATCTCAAAGTCTGCTACAGTTAAGAATAATGAACTTTATAGTCTCCAAGGTGACTGCACTTTTCAAGGAGAAAATGCAGTCCAGACTTAAAAAAAAAAATGAAGAAAAACTAGAATATCCAACCTTTCCCTCCCCATCTCACCAGCCATGAATACCTGATTCCATTATATAAACAAGTTAAAAAAAAAAAACAAGTATTTTTACAATTTAATATTACAAAGTTTCATTAAAAAATAGAATTTTATGGAAGTTGTTTTGAATGTGTGCTGCTTTGGGGTTACAGTTCTATAAATGCTTGAATACATGAAAAAAAGTGGTAATAAAAAGAAATGAGGGAATTCTTAATTACAACTTTGAAACCACACTATCCAATAGCCACATATGGCCATTGAGAAACGTGAAATGTGGGTAGTCCAAATTGAGATATGCTGTAACTGTGAAATACATACTGGATTTTGGACACTTAGTTCAAAAAAATGCACAATATTTCATAAGCAATGTTTTATACTCACTATATGTAGAAATGATAATATTTTAGATATTTAAATCCAAATATTGGATTGGGTTAAATAAAATATATTATTAAAATCAATTTAGGCTGGGCGCGGTGGCTCACACCTGTAATCCTAGCTCTCTGGGAGGCCGAGGCGGGCAGACTGTTTGAGCTTAGGAGTTCGAAACCAGCCTGAGCAAGAGTGAGACCCCATCTCTACTAAAATTAGAAAGAAATTAATTGGACAACTAAAAATATATAGAAAAAAACAATTAGCCGGGCATGGTGGCGCATGCCTGTAGCCTCCGCTACTTGGGAGGCTGAGGCAGGAGGATCGCTTGAGCCCAGGAGTTTGAGGTTGCTGCGAGCTAGGCTGACGCCACGGCACTCACTCTAGCCAGGGCAACACAGTGAGACTGTCTAAAAAAAAAAAAAAAATCAATTTCATCTGTTTTTCTTTTTTTAATATGGTTACTAGAAAATAAAAAATTACATTTGAGGCTTTCCTTTGTGATTTGCATTATATTTCCACTGCAAAGCATTACTTTAGAATATAATTTTAAATTTGAAGTGTCCATCACTTCAAATTTTCTTTCTTTTCCAGTATCTGAGTTAACAAAGTTTGGGAGTAAATATATATTATATATATATTAACATATATAATGGTATTTGTACTCAGCTCTTGAAATAGCAGAAACTTTATACATAAAAATGATTATATATAAAGGTGAATGCCAAGTGTTACGATGTCTGATATTTATGTATAAAATTACGTTGCTCAGAAAACAAGATTTCACACAAAAGCAATTTATTTGAAAAATTAAAGCCTAATAATGTAGGAATCAGGATAAAATGTTTCACTAATACTTTTTTCAACTGTTTAGTCACATACAAAAGGGTTTCCACAACCAACTTTTTGACATCCTAAAACTCTGAACATTTATTTTTTAGCATATTCTACTAGTATGACTACAAACTGATCATTAACCCAAACACAGAAATATTTCCCAACTTTCATCTGCCTTTTTTTATTTTCATTTTTCAAATTATCAAGGTGAAATATAGTGCTAATAGAATTAGAAAGATAAATGGCTGTTGTATGTCATTCTTCATTTCCCTCTTGTTAAGTTACCACTAAAAAGTGCGTGGAAAAAATACTGCTTTTTCTTCCTTCAGGTGTTAAAAATAAATGACTCATTTAAAAAAAACATGTAAGAAAAATAAACCATGCATCTACCAAAAAATCAAGATATGTTTATATTACTGGTAAAACAAAGAATGGATAAATATATAGTAGACAAATATGTATAACCAAAACTATTATCAAATTTTATCATACATATAAATTCTGATAGAGCACTAATTTTATTTTTTAAAATAATAAAAAATGCTGTTGGGCACAATGGCTCATGCCTGCAATCCTAACACTTTGGGAGGCTGAGGTGGGAGGATCGCTTGAGGTCAGGAGTTCAAGACCAGCCTGCACAAGAGCGAGACCCTGTCTCTACAAAAAATAGAAAACTTAGCCAGTCGTGGTGGTGGCACATGCCTGTTATCCCACCTACTAAGGAGGCTGAGGTAGGTGAATCACTTGAGCCCAGGAGTTTGAGGTGGCGGTGAGCTATGATGATGCCACTGCACTCTAGCATTCGTGACAGCAAGACCATGTCTCAAATGATTAATTAATTAATTAAATATGCTGAAAATTAAAAAGGAAGGAGAAGGAAGAATATGCTACCAAACATGCAAATCTGCAAATTCAAGTGTTTTAAGATGCTATTTTAATCTCAGTTGTTAAGTTACCACTAAAAAGTGCGTGGAAAAAATACTTTTTCCTTAGTTTATTCTATACTGATTGCAATTTAAACAGAAAGAAATTAACTTAGTGTTTAAGGAAAGGTATCAGTTTGGTCCTGTTATACTTGGTCTAAGACAAACAAATTACCACAGATTTTAATTCAAAAGACAGTGCAAAGTAGAAATCGGTACTAGTTTGAAGACAATAACTACAGATTATTGAAGATAACTGAAATTTTCTGGGTGATGCTAGAACTGTTTTTCACAGTTTTTCCCAATTATCTTCTTCAATAAGGTAAGGCTTACAAAGTTCTGACTCCTTAATTGGGTGGCCTCCTAAGTTCCTTCTGGGAACAAAGAAAAAATTAAAGTATTCCTTACCAATAATACCCTATTATTTCTTGGGAAAAACAGGCATTTTTCTAAGGTTCAACCCTAAGATCTGTTTGTTCTTAATTATATAGCAAAACTTTAATATCAGATCATGCTCTCAACTACGAAATCGTAACAAGAATTCCTTGCTGAGACAGATTTGGAGAAAAAGACCCCTAAATAAATAAACAAACAAACAAACTGAAAACACTGTACTTGAAGAAAGAAAAGAAAGAAAAAGAAAAAGAAAAAGAAAAAAAAAAGAAAAAGAAAAAGAAAAAGAAAAAGAAAAAGAAAAGGGAAGGGAAGGGAAGGGAAGGGAAGGGAAGGGAAGGGAAGGGAAAAGGAAAAAGGGAAAGGGAAAAAGGGAAAGGGAAAAAGGGAAAGAGAAAAGGGAAAGGAGAAAAGGGAAAAGGGAAAAGGGAAAAGAAAGGAAAAGGCGTTAGAAGTACGGACATCCCCGAGAAGCTAGATTGAGGGTGCATGAAAGGTTTCCTTTCAAAAGGAATATATATTCTTGTAGTTTTTAATGAAGAAATATTATTTTTCAAAGTAAAAATTTATAAAGGCAAATTATACCCTTCCTTACATCTTTTTAATGGCTAACTATTCCCCACATAAATAGTCAATATATTAGCATAGGATGCAAAATTTTATAATGTGGCCTCTGTTTCCCTTTTCAGCTCCCAATTTCACCACTCCCCTACCTTGCAATCTAAACTGTCACTATTCTAAGCTACTGCTGTTACAACTGTACATTTATTAATGCATACTGTAATTACCTCATTTGCCTTAGCTTATTTTTCTATGTTGTACTTGTAGACCTTACATATTTTGTTACTAGGTACAATGGAGTTTTCTTGACCAGAGATTTATTGAGATAAATAAGACAGTTACAGAATATTTTATGGTAAAATATGTATTAATACTTAGTTTCACACTAGTAACATTTTAATAACAAAAATTATTTTTAATGATTAATCCAGGTTCCATTATAACACAGTTAAATAGAAAACAAATTAGACTTGTGATCCCAAGTTCCCAATTTCATTCCTAGGTTCAATCTGAACTTTTGCAGTAAATACTAGCGTTACCTAGAGTAAGTAAGTTTACTCAATCTATAAAAATTTACCTAAGCCACTTTATATCAATGTCTTTCACTACCTTTAAAAAATGAAGATACAGAAAAGTAAAAATGTTTTGTAATTTTTTTTTGCCTTTAAATATCTTAGAAATCCCAAGAAAAGCTTCTATTTAGGAAGAAAACAAAATGAAAAGCCTTAGCTATATTACTTTCTTCCATATATTTTATGACTCTGAATATAACAAAGGGTAATACATAGTATCTTAAGCAATATTTACATAAATTTATAGACATATAACCAATCCTATATGTAAATCAGCCCACTTTCGTATATATATTTAATAACATACATACTAATAGAAGAGTTTATTAGTACACGTTTTCCTTAAGTACTCAAAATGAGTCTTCTAGGTTCGCCAGAATCTTTTAAAGAATACTTACCTTGGTGATACACTTGGCTATCTGAAGTCTGTCTTTTAGGATTTTTTCCCCTAATACTCGTAGGGGGAGAAGAGTCGACCAGTGATGATCGGCCAGAGGACTGTGGTGTAGTTCCAAAATCAGAAGAACAGTAAGAATAATGGTGTTTGCCTGCCTTTCTTTCTTGATCAGTACTTGGACTTCTTGCTTTTTCCCCCATTGTTTTGAAAAATGGTCTCTTTTCACATAATTTCACAGATTCTTTTCTCCAGAAGAGTCTATGACAACACTGAAGAACAATTTCATAAGATCCTGGTAAGAATATTCATTACTGTGCAATTTGTTTTCTCCACAACATATCCGTAGACCACAATTCACATTAGCAGCCCGAAGGTAACACTTTTTTACCCTATAATTAAGGAAAGGAAGGGAAATTCATCATATAGTCATGAAATAGATTTCTACCATTAATTACAATGAAAGATACAAAAAGCAAAATAATATACAACTTACGATTTTAAAGAGGCTATAATTTATCAATATTTTCAGACGTAAGTTATTTACAGTATTTAGAGAAAAGACATACTCTCTCATAGCCTAGACAACACGTAAAGTACCTGAAATATAACTGCTTCTGAATAAATGTTAAATAAATGTGATTCTCTTGCATCTTAAGAGTTATAATAAACACAAATGCTGAATTTTAACAGGACAATAATGATCAAATTGCCAGTTTTTTCTTTATTTTGGGGGGGAGTAAGAGGTGGTGGTGGTGATAAAGAACAAACCTGCTAATAAGAACAAAGAAAATCATCTAAGATTGACCACATAAAAATGTAAAACTAAAGTATATTTAAAAAACTAAGTTAAATATTTGATGAAAAACATTTGCAAACATGACAGAAAAATGGTTATCATCCTTAACACGTAAATAAATACCTTATATCATCCATAAGAAAAATATGGGGTCACAAGTTAAATGGGAAAAATACATGATGAGACCCAAAACACGCAATACAAATGATAGACACATAAAAATATTCAACCTCAGATACCATTTTTAAAGTATCAAATTATCCAAGATTTTTTAAAACAGTGACACTCAATGCTGCCAGAGTTGCTATCAGGAAAAGATCCACAGTTTTTGGATAAAAAGTTGGCAAAATGTATTAAGATTTTAATTATGCTTTTAATCTTTGATCCAATAATTCCATTCCTTGGTTCTAGGAAAATAATTCTAAAATTAGAGGAGAAGTTATCTGCAAATGTTTTTGGGGTTTTTTTTTTTTTTTTTGAGACAGAGTCTTGCTCTTTTGCCTGGGCTAGAGTGCAGTGGTGTCAGTCTAGCTCACAGCAACCTCAAACTCCTGGGCTCAGGCAATCCTCCTGCCTCAGCCTCCCCAGTAGCTGGGACTACAGGCATGTGCCACCATGCCCAGCTAATTTTTTCTATATATATTTTTAGTTGTCCAGCCAATTTCTTTCTATTTTTAGTAGAGATGGGTCTCACTCTTGCTCAGGCTGGCTTGAACTCCTGACCTTGAGCGATCCTCCTGCCTCGGCCTCCCAGAGTGCTAGGATTACAAGCGTGAGCCACTGCGCCCAGCCTGCCAATGTTTAATGTAGTACAGTATAATTTTTTTTTTTTACATGGAAGCAACCTAACTAACCATCACAAAATAAGAGAAGTATTGTAAAAATCCATACAGTATAATATCATAAAGTGACTGGAAATGTTTACAAAAAGGGGAAAGAATAAAAAGTACAAAAAGAATTTACAAAACAATGTGCTCTTTCCTCCTCCCAAACATATCCACATAGTTGGAAAAAAAAGAGAAATATCCATTGCCCCATTATCTAAGTCCTTCTCCCTGGGACAACTGACATATACTTCTACGCTTATATTGCTTCTTGAATTAGCAATTTTAGACTATGAAAAATCAGAATTTAATTCACTCTTCATTTTAGATGGTTGTAACATGCAACTACATGTTGGTTATACAGGGTTTTTTCCCATAAAATTCTAATTGTCTTTTTTTTCTTATTGAGAGGAAAAAACATGTTTCTTATCATATCACTAATATCTACCAGCTTCTTAATCTATCAATAGCCTGAAATCCATTCCATTCTTCCTCTTACAGACATTTTTCTCGGATTTTCTATTCTAATTTAAACCAATTACTATTAGACCTGTGGCATTGTTGTCATTCTGGAATTACTTCTATTGAATTCCTAAGTTAGTGCACTATTTCTTTTAGCCCATGTCATCATCTTTATTAGTTTTCATCATCATTTTACTGGCCCATATCCTTATAAGTCTTTCAAAAAGGTTTTATGGTCTAAGAAGTAAATGTTCTAAGTCCTTGCATGCCTGGGAATGTCTTTATTTTACCTCATACTTGATAGTTTTCATAGGTTCCAAATTCTAGGTTATTTTCTCTCAGAACTTTGAAGACATTGCCTTACTGTCTTTTAAACCCTCAGTTTTGCTTGTGAGACATTTAGTATAGTCATTCTTTTATTCAAAATATATCTTTTGAGCTCTCACGATGTAACAGTAATGAACAATAACAAAAACTACCTGCCCTTAGGGATCTTACACCCTAGTTATACTCATCTGATTTTCATTCCTTTATAGGATATGTTTTTTCTTTTTCTCCTCCCTAGGAGCTTTTCGGACTTTTCCCTCCTGTTACACTGAAATTTCCCAATGATATGAATAGGAGTGGGTCTTTCTTCATTGTGTTGGGCCCTTTTCTCCCCCCCTTCCTTTCCATCTGGAAATGTGTATCTTTAAGCATTAGAAATTTTCTTATATTACTTTTCTGATAATTGATCTTTTCCATTTTATGTTTTTGAAACTTCTACTAGTTAAATAACAAATCTGTTCTTTGTCTTTCTGCTCTATTTTCAAAGAATTTTACTCAATTTATCTTCTAACCATTACTTTTAAAATTATGCCAGTATCTTCATTTCCAGTAACTTTTTTGTTCTGATTTTTAAAATAATTACTCTGTTCTTGCTTTATTAAGGAAACTTTTTTTTTTCCTCTGAGAATATTAAATAACATTTTCTTTTTAAGGTCTCTTCTGATCCAAGAGTTATCTGCTTCACATGGTACCAGTTTTTCTGTTTTATTTATATACTGCTGGTTTTATTTCTTTGAAGATAATTTCTGGTTTACCATTGATACTTTAAAACAAAGAAAAAAGAAGAGTGAATGGAAACACTTTACATGTGAGCAGGCCTTCCTGACTGGAATACTTTGCTTTAGGTCAGATGAAAAACAAAGAATCAGCCATTAAACAGGCTATATATTATACAGGGAATTCCCTAAAAGCTAGAATGAGGAGGGTTTATCTGCAGACACAAATGTCTGCAATGGCAATGTTACTTTTCCTTTAGTGTTGTCTTTGTTTTTGTTTACAGAAGAAATAACCTCTGTATATTCTGATGTGAAAGAGAGATAAGAGTGAGTTAAGAAACAGGGAGTATTACAGGGTCTGTCTCTGTGCATAGGTTTGAGTGGGAAAGGAACACAATTATTCCATACGTCAATTGTTTCTCCCGTCTCATTTTCAACCATCCTTTGTCTCTGACCTTTTCAATCCCAAGTTTCTCTGAGATTCTATTGAATATATCAGAATCTTCCTTTGCTGCAACCCTTTCTTGAATATTTTGGGACACAATTTTCTGTTATAATCTGTTTCATCCATCATTACTCTTTGTCTCTTTCACAAATGTGTTGTAATCTCTTGTCTATTGAAGATACTCTGCTTTCCCTTCAATATGATGTTTATTCTTTGTTCTTTAGTATTATTTTAATATTGTCTCCAACGGGAGAGGAGACAAACACACATGGTCAGATCTACATCTATCACAGCAAATATAAGTCGTTGTAAGTCAATTATTTCTAACAATTATTCTCATCCTTTTAGACAACCTGATATAAATAAACAACAAATTTTCCAAAGTCTATGAAGCTACTATTCAATTCACACACCCATTTGGTCAAGAAAAATTTCTGATAATACAGATGCCATTTTAGACAATGAAGAAACCAAGAAAGCAAGAATATACTATGGGTTCTTTTAAAGCAGGGTCTAGCTCTTCCATGGAAGAGACATAATTAAGAAAAACAGTCACAATAAAGTATGTATTATCCTTTATATATTCCCTTAAAAGATTACATACTAGTTACATAAAAATATTTTCTTAATAGTGATAACAAACTCAAAAACAGTCCCAGGAACACTAAAGAATATTTTCTTACGTTTGTCAAACTTCTAATTATTAATATTTAGACTCTATTTTGCAATAAGGTGAGTATTTCTATCCTACCTATAGTACTTGTCTAGTCTCATATTATGTTACAGTTCTTCACAGCATTTAATAAACATGTGCTCCTTAGGAAATATAACAACTCAAATAGCTAAGTTCTCCTAGAGAATGTAAATTTAGACACTTGTGAAAAAAAATTCACTTTTGAGAATTATTTCTTGGTCCTTATAGAAATACTGCTGCCTGGTTGACAGTGCTTTCAGAAAAATAGCTCAAATAAGCAAACAGGCTTATTATAAGTTAAAGAAAAAAGAAAAGATATGAAAAAAAAGAACAAAAAAAATGAAAGAAAGAAAGAAGGAAAGCTGAGGTAAAGAATAACACTAATTTTTCTTATAAAGTAAAAAGAAATAAAAACAGATGAAGTACTACAGCTTAATGGGTCAAATAACAATTTAGCACTGGAAGAGACCCTAGGGAATCACTCTTTTCTTTGCAAAGATTCAGGAAACTGAGACCCAGAAAAAAGGAATGACTTACCCAAGTTCACAAATAATTTACGTAAGATCACAAAACTCAGTTAGTAAAACCTGAAATAGACTATAAGTTTTCTAACTCTTAGTTGAGAGACCTATTTAATATTTTAATTAAAACAATCAGTAGGCCGGGCGCGGTGGCTCACGCCTGTAATCCTAGCTCTCTGGGAGGCCGAGGTGGGCAGATTGTTTGAGCTCAGGAGTTCGAAACCAGCCTGAGCAAGAGTGAGACCCCCGTCTCTACTAAAAATAGAAAGAAATTAATTGGACAACTAAAAATATATAGAAAAAATTAGCCAGGCATGGTGACGCATGCCTGTAGTCTCAGTTACTTGGGAGACTGAGGCAGGAGGATCACTTGAGCCCAGGAGTTTGAGGTTGCTGTGAGCTAGGATGATGCCACGGCACTCTAGCCCAGGCAACACAGCGAGACTCTGTCTCAAAGAAAAAAAAAAAAAAAAATCAGGGCTGGGCATGATGGCTCACACCTGTAATCCTAGCACTTTGGGAGGTCCAGGTGGGAGGATCACTCAGGGCCAGGAGTTCGAGACCAGTCTTAGCAAGAGCAAGACCTCGTTTCTACAAAAAACAGAAAAATTAGCCAGGTGTGGTGGCACCTGCCTGTAGTCCTAGCTACTCTGGAGGCTGAGGCAGGAGGATGGCTTGAGCCCAGGAGTTTGAAGTTGCAGTGAGCCATGATGATACCATAGCACTCTAGCCCAGGTAACAGAGCAAGATTCTGTCTCCAAAAAAAAAGAAAAAGAAAAAAAAACCTCAATTACAACAATCAAATGAGAACTACTTCATCTCTGAAGCCACTTCCACCTGTGTCTATCCAATATTCTTTGCCCTCCCAACCCTGCTAAAACTGAAGAAGCATTTCTTCTCCTTTTTAAACCTAAATATTTTTACTTGTCTTCTTCCCCATACCGTTTCTCAATGTCCAAGATTGTGCTTCTGCAATTGTGCCCTCTCTAGAGGATCATTCTTATCAAAGAGGTTCCAATGAAGCTGATACTTGACTCCATGTCCTATCACATCTACAACCCAATTTCTCTACTCCAGTTTTCCAATAAAACTTTTTTGAAGAGTAATCTATAATCTAGAACATTATCTCTACTTCTTTTCCAACCATTTTCTTTTGAATCCACACTAGTCAGGTTTTTATCCCCACCACTCCACTGAAATAGCTTTTGTCAAAATCAATGACATTCACCTTCCTAAATCCATTAGCCGATTTCCTATCCTATTCCTGGTTGACCTACAGCAGTGTCTGACACAACCAGCAGTGTCTGACGCAACCAACCATTTCCTCCTTCCTAAAACATTCTCTTTTCCTACTTAGTTTCCATAGCTCTCTACTTTCATGGTTTTCTTACTACCTCACTGGCTGTCTTTTCTCAGTCTCCGTTATTGAATCTGCCTCCTCTTCCTGATCCCTAAGCACATGTTGGCCCTCGTTTCTTCATCTACACTCTCTCCTTAGGTGATCTCATTTAGACCTCATTTACCCTTTCAGATTCATATATATTCACCTTCCTACTTGACAACTCCATTTGGATATCTAAAAATCATTTCAAATTTACATGTCCCAAACTGAAATTTGTCCCCTTTCTACCTCTACTCTTCCCTACCTTTCTGATCTCATTAAATGGTACATCCATCTACTAAATTACTCATGACACAAATCTAAGGATTATTCCAGATTCCTTCTGCCCTCACATCGCACATCCAAACCATCCGTAAAACCAGACAATTTAATCTCCAAAAATATATTCCAGATCTGACTGTTTCTTATCATCCACTGCTACTGTCCTAGTCCAGGCCACGTTTCCTCACTTGGACTTCTGCAATAGCCTCCTAACTGATATCCTGTTTTCATCCTTGTTTTCCCCCAAGCTCTTCCCATAGCAATCAGAAAAAGAGACTTGAAACAGAGATCAAATAGCACTGCTCTCTTACTTAATACACTTCAATGGTCTCCTATGGCCATCAGATTCCTTAACCAGGCCTGCAAACTCCATCTAGCCCTTCTGCCCACTTCTCCATTTTTATGTCATGCCATTCTTTCCCTCATGTCTTTTTTCAAGCAAACTTGCCTTCTTTTGTCCCTCCAACATACCATGCTTGTTACCAACTCACAGCCTTTGCACTTGCTGCATGCTCTACCTAGAACATCACAAAGGTGGCTCCTCCTCTTCTGCCTGTTCTCAGCACAAATGTCATCTTCAAGGATGGCTCCCCTGACAATTCTATTTAAGTGAACAGAGTCATATTATCCTAGTATTCTGCTTTAATTTTTTCATAGGCCTTGTTACTACTGGAAATAATCTTATATTTCTTGTCTTACCCCTCCTGCTAAATGTAAGACCTATGAGAACAGAAATCTTGTCTGTCTAGTTCACCACAGTAATCACAACATTAATTCATTAATTATTTGTGGAATGAATGATTATTCTATAATTTTATTCCAAATAGAATATTAATGGTTTCATTTTATAAAATTTACCTTTTTATTTTAAAGGAAATGTTAAATCTTCCCTCTTTCAAAACAATTACATAAGATTTACTTAATCTCTAAAATTCCCACAAAGGAAAAGTTAGCAAATCAAAAAATTTTGCACAGAGCCATTGCCATTGTAAAGTTGGAATATTTTTTCTGCATTAATTTTAAATAAATGATATGACCTACTAAGGGTTCAGACAATAAATTTTACCTGCAGTTACACCAATAATTTCTATTTGACTAACATAATCTAGTCATAATATGATTAAGTGAATAGTTATTCTTTCTCTTAAGAGAAAAGAGTTACCTAGATTAACAGGTAAGAAACTGAGGATGTATATTCCATGTATAGTTCTCTAATTTAAACTAATTCATGGTAACCAAGAATGAATTAGTTAACAGTTGTTCACCTGTTTCCCCTGTGTGTGTTTGTGTGTTGGGAGAGGGAGGTTGTATGCACTCTATTAGCTCTTTCTCAATAAGCAACGAATTAACTAATTAAAGCAAAAAAGAAAAATTATAAGTCTTGCCCAATTTCAATTCCTAAGAACTGTTTATTTTCTAAATATGGCCAAGAGTGCTACTACAGCAATGCTAGAAAGCTATCAAATCTAATACTGTCACTTTTCATCCAAAAATACTTTGCTTTTTAAAAAAGTCCCAAACAGTATAGGTTACACATAAACAGGTCAAAAAGAAGATTACCAGAATGTTTCATTTATATCCTGTTACAAATGAATCAGAAAGCAAATCTAAGCTATAGAGTCTACTGTATATAGAATATCATAATGATCATCTGAATTTATGTGACTCTAAGAAGTCTCTTAGTTTTAAGAAAAAAACTGGACAAAATCAACTAACTGTTAATTTCTTGACATATCCCTGTGCTCATCTTCTTTGTATAAAACATTGCTAACTGGCTACCTCTGCTGTCAACAAAAGAGGTCACATAACAGGCAACCAGGCAAGTAAAATGAAAATAAACTAGGAAAGATATATATAAGGAGATCTCTCTCCCAAAAACGAAAATACGCAGCTAAAGATAATAAAGGTGAAAACTATATTGCTACATTAAAACTATAACTGCTCCAAAGGAGAAAAGACTAAGAAACAAATAAAACCAAGTTTTTCTACTCTTCTATTACATGTTTCTGCATATTTCTAAACAATTTCCTTATCCTACTACATTTATTAATATTTGTACAATACCTACTCTTGCTTAAAAATCAAACTATTTGGTTAAAAAGAAAATAAAACTTAAAAAAATAAAAATAAATTATGTTTGGATTCTAAGTATGATATTAAGTATAATCAGTCAGATCACAGTAAATGTTAGATTTAAAGTTTATGGCATAATCAGATTCTCTTAAACAGCATTTTGAAACAATAGGTCAAATTAAAGCATTGTACCTACAGCATGTATTCTTAAATTTTAGTCAAATGAAAACATCACAGAACATTCACTCATTCTTCTATAAAATATTTACTGAATACCTACTGTCAGGCACTGAACTATAGATGAAGCTGGAGATACAAAAAAATGAGTAAGACACAGCTGATCCCCTACTATTAAGGAATTCCCAGCCAAGAGAAGACAAATAATGCAACAGAGTATAAGTACTAATAATAAAAGGAAGTAAAGGAGACTAAGCAACCTCAAAACTAAGATTAGAGGACAGAAGGGAGTTTGAGACTGTCTCCAGAGGAGATAATGCCTAAATTGAGTCTTAAGATATTAGCAAAGGTTAAGCACAAGTATAATTGTGTGTGTGTGTGTGTGTTTGGAAGGTGGGGTGGTAAATGAGGTTAGAAAAAGAAAGCAGTTAGTGAAGTAAGACCCTGCTTCAATAAGAGCATGCAGCATGTGCAAAAGTGAAATTAGATAAGCATGGCATATCATTTAACTGCAAATACTCTATAATTGTGCAGTCCAACACAATGGCTTCTGAGCACCTGAAATGTAACTAGTCAGAATTGACATATGCTGGAAGTGTAAAATACATGTGAAAGTTTGAAGACTTAGGACATAAAATACCTTTTCGATCTATTTTTTATATTTTGGATATACTGAGTTAAATTAAATATATTATTAAAATTAATTTCACCTGTTTGTATTTTCTTGCGTGACTGCTGAAAAAATATGTATATGGCTCACATTTATTTCTACTGGACAATGCTGGTTTAAACTGTATTGGCCGAGGAGTAGTGAGAAAGTAGTAAATGATAACAAGAGTTGGTTGAAAACAAAGGATCTTCAATGGGGTTAAAATGATCAGATTTGACATTTAGAAAGATTCATCTCTAACCAAGAACTGGAGGGCAGTAGGCTGGAGGAAGAATACCAGTTGGGCTTGATACCAGCTGACAGATGATAGTGGTGTGAACTAAGGTAGTAAAACTAGAGATATAGAGTATAGAATTGATTCC
The DNA here is from genome assembly GCA_963575035.1 of Avahi laniger. Taxonomy (NCBI): domain Eukaryota; kingdom Metazoa; phylum Chordata; class Mammalia; order Primates; family Indriidae; genus Avahi; species Avahi laniger. Next base: position 16,499 of record CAUYSK010081846.1, read on the forward strand.
AGAAATGTTTATCAAGAAATAAACTAGACTTGATGGCAGATTAAATGCGGAACATGAGATGAGAGAAGAATCTGAATGAATTCCAAAGTTTTGGACTTACAAAATTAGGAGAATATGGTACCATTCAATTGGGAATGCTTTGGCAGGGGAAGGTGATGGGTTCAATATCATACATACTGAGTTTGGGATGCCTGTGGGAAATCTATGTGGAAATGTCAAAAATTAGCTAGAAAAGTTTGATGGTAACTAAAGAGTTCCAGGACAGAGATTTAAAAAAAAAAAAACCTGGGAGTGTGTTAATAAAGTATAGATGGCAGAAGCCAAGGGACAGGATGAACTCAGCCCAGAAGAGGACATAGAGTAAAAAGAGAAGACAAAAGACTGAGTTACAGAAAAAAAAAATGACGCTAGTAATTTGTTACTAATTGATGTCAATAATTTGTCCAAGGCCACAAAGTGAACAAAGGAGTTTACATGCAGGTGAAGTGGGCCAGCGCTCTTCATCACTGCCATTGTCCCATGGTCCACCCGAAGTAAAACACCAAGTGAGAAAGTAGAAAATGAATACCCGCTCCAGCTCACATGTGCCAAGAAGGCACATTTCTTGCTAACCATCTTTACTCCTCTCAGCCCATCCCTGAAGACTATGTGTAAAATTTTCACTGCCTGGACAAATGTGCCTTTCACTCTAATCGCAGTCGAATAATAAACCTATTATTTATCCCAGAGCCATCAAAAGCCTTCTTAGCCTTCTTGGCCCTTGGCTTCGCCCCTCCTTTCCCGCCTTGAGTCTCCACAGGCCTCCAGAGTTATTGGTTTTGTTTCTAATAACTCTTAACCACTTCTCTGGATCCGCCTGCATTATGCCCCCTTCCTTTTCTTTCCCATCCCAGGAAATAACCTTTTCCCAACTCCTCCTTCTCCTAACTTCCCAGTCCTCCATCTGCCGGTCAACCTTCCCTCTTCCCAATCCTCTCCCAGCTGCCCAGCCTTCGACTTATTTTCCTAGGACTTTCCTCTCCCTCCAGTCCCCACATCCTCCCCCATCCCTAATCCTTTCATCCTCCTTGCTTTAATAATTCCACCCGTAGGCCCCCATCCACGAACGCCCCCATCGGCAGCTTCCCCCGCCCACGCCCCCAGCTTCACCCCAGTCTCACCTCGCGCCTCCACCTCCCCCACGGTCTCCACGCCCACCCCAAACCCCACCCCGAACCCGCCCCCGCTCCTCATCCGAGCCGAAGCGGCGTCCCACCTCCTTGCCTTCCCTCCCCGGACCGAACTCCCCACCGGGGCCTCAGCGTTTGGCCGCCTCTTTGGCGGGTGCCTGGCTCCTGCAGAGACTGGGGGACGGCTGCTGAGGTTACCCGGGTGCGACAAGTTTGAACACTGGGATGGGACAGGGGCGGGGACCGCAGATCCTGGGTGGCAGCGGCGCAGCGACCTCGGCTCCAGGGTAACGGAGGCGGAGGCCCAGACTGCACTGCGAGACAACCGCAGCCAATGAGAATGCCTCTCCCGGAGCTCCCATTGGCCTCTGTTTCCAATGGCCCTTTTATTGGCTTCAGTGAAACTGGAAGGCGGGACAAAGAGTGCGGGAGAAGGCGGCCATTGGTCGATCGCTCTAGCTATAGCGGCGACCGCGAATAGGAAAGTTGTTCGCGGCGAAGCGCAGAGCGTGCCTTGCTCTCTTGGGCTGTGTGGAGCAAAACGCGGCTGCTGAGCCAGCTGAGCCCTGTGGAGAAAGACGCGGGCGAAAGGGAAAGAGGGTTCGTGTAAAGAATTGTAAAATTGGTGACTGCTTAATTAAAAACATTGGCATTTGTCTCGACTCCTTTTTGAAAATCAATTGGTTTTAAATTATAAATTATAAACAAATGGCTCGTACTTCTCGGTCTTTTTACTGAAATTGCTGATTTTTAGGAGGATGTGGGGTTAGTGCACGAATGTTTCTACCTCGAGGTCCTGGCCTTCGTGAATCACGAACGCGCCGTGAGTTTGGCTTGAAAATGATTTTTAGGTTTTGGAACGGGTTTGGTGTGGAATGACATTTGAAACATTAGCACACAATTTTTTTAAAGAAATGTTCTGAGGTGCACGTCAGTAGCCTATTGAGAGCTGCTGTGTGGCATGTTTTCTCCTTAAAGAATTGACAATGCCTTAAACGGCATTAATTGCGGGAGCAGGGAAGGTAAAAAGAAAATCCTCTGTTTGAAGAGGGTTTTAAGCCTCTGAACCTTCTGATCATCAAGACTGTTTAACATGTACTCTGCTGTTCTCACCATGTTAATTTCTCCCTCAGTTTTACCTTCATTCTGCAAAATTCTTGAAGACAAATGGGTTTTAATCAATCTTCTGACCACGAAGATTGGTAATTCCTGCTTCTAGCTTGACCTTGTTTTCCCACCTTTACACTAATTCAAAGCTTTCATTTTATCCTGCCAAGATAGTTTACTTCAAGTTACACGGACTAACCCACCTAAACAATATTGTAATTAAATGTAATTTCTGTATGCGCAATAAATGTGTAGGAGATGGCAGTCATCTGTTGGTGAAAATAAAATGAGTAATCCCCAAATTGCACTGAAATACTTTATTCAATTCGTTAATCCAACTCTGCTAATACTTTGTTTAAATAGCTCACTGGTTAATATTGACTCTGTTAGAGTTAATACTATGTAGTTTACTAAATGCATGGGCGGATTCCTTTTAAAGGAAGTTGCTAGGAAGAGTCAAGAAACATGCTGTGTTTACGTGGACAAACAAACGTCTGTCACTAAAGAGTCAAATAGGGATTGTTGGTACTCAAGGACAGCTGAGAATGAAATTACCATTTATTAGGCACTCAGAATGTTCCAGACAGTGTAATCTCATTCTATCTTCATTCAAGATTCTAGGCAAGTATTGTTATTCATCGTTTATACTTGAGGAAACAGATTCAGAGAGTTAAAGAATCTACCATTAAATACTAAAATAGTAAGTGGCAATGCCAGGATGCAAGCTTAGGTCTGCTAAATTCCAGATTTTTTGGTTTCAAAGGTAACGCCTTTGGTGTGTTACCCTGCGGGTTAATAGAGTTACCGTAAACAAGAGCTACTTAAAAACTACAAAAAATTGTCTAGTTTATGTAACATATTCTCAAGATCCTTACAATGTGCAATTTTATTCACCCTATCATGTTCTTAATAAATAACAGTGACTGTTTGACCTTGAAAAAAAGACCAAAATAATTTGTAAACTTACAGAAGTGAAAACCAGTTTATTGAATTAATATTTTTAAAAGGTTAGCTCAAAATATTAGGTAACAATTTCAAAAGTTTTTAAGTGATATTACATGGTTTTAATATAATCATTTTCGGTAGGAATAGAACTTTCTAAGATTATACCATTTAACATTTCATTTCATTATATACTGTATAGGATTTTTCTTTTCAGAAAAAAAGGACAGTTAAACCACATTTTTATATTTCTGCCACTTGAAATTATATTTAACAGAAATCAGGTTCCTTATTCTTAAAGATTACATTTATGGAATAAATTCTACTAATGATCATTAAGTAATATGGAGTTTTATTTTTAATATTCCTGGGCTTCCATTGATATTGCAATATTTCCGTATTTGTGATATTGCTAACTGTTCATTTTCTGCAGGATTTTGTCTTGTTTAATACTATGTGGAAATGATACAGTTATTATATAGTTAAAAATCTTCCTGCAAATGCTAATAGGCTTATTCCCATTTTCCTTATGGGGAAAGGTATAAAGTTTGATTGATAGAATTTTCATAATAATTAATAAGTAGAATAATAAGTAGGCTTTCCAACTGTAGGCAATCCAGAAATCACAATGACTAATTTTTAAAGGGGTGACATACTATATATAATATCTTGGAATGCACACCTTAGCTAAAGTTCAGTTGTCCATTTAATACCATTCCAAAAAAAAAAGGACTATCACAATTTTGTATATTTTACCTAAATATGTGATAAGTAACAAAAATTCAATAATTTTAAATCTAACTTCTTGGTATCATATTGCTTGAAATTTTTACATTTATTAATAGAGTCCAGGTAAATAGTAAATTGTTAGCATATTATATTAACTTTTTAAAAGTATCTAATATGCTAGATGTCTAAAAGAAATGGAATGAATGGCTTAGGAAAGCTTGAGGTGGGTGTAAAGAACAGAATAACTGAAGATGTATTATAGAAAGTGAGCTGCTCTTACAAAAACAAATTTAGTCTAATCTGGTTGTCACTATTTGGCTTTGCAGTATAGAAAGCTGATACTCTTTGATTATTGCTCTATTTAAAGGATAAAATTTTTAAGCATTTGATAAAATTTACAAGTTAATTACTTTGTTAGTGGAGAAAGAAATGAAACCATTGAGATGTTTACTATTAATAGTAATTTTCTTATTTTATAATTGGTGGTTGAATCATTAATAAAATCTGAATTTTATAGAGTTTATTTTAATTTGGGGGAGTTCTGCTTTTGTTTCATTTAAAAAGAACAAAACTAAAGTTGGTTAAAGCTATTTTTAAATGCATACTTCCAGATTTTGTTACTCCTCAAAGACATCTTTAAGTAAATTTGCCTATAAATCAAATCCTATCTCCAAAGCAGTTAGAATAGCATTAAGGGAAAACATAGCAGTTCTACTTGTATTCACATCATGAGATTTGGAAGAAAGAATATTAATGTGGGCCGGGCGCGGTGGCTCACGCCTGTAATCCTAGCTCTCTGGGAGGCCGAGGCGGGCAGATTGTTTGAGCTCAGGAGTTCGAAACCAGCCTGAGCAAGAGCGAGACCCCATCTCTACTAAAAATAGAAAGAAATTAATTGGACAACTAAAAATATATAGAAAAAATTAGCCGGGCGTGGTGGCGCATGTCTGTAGTCCCAGCTACTCGGGAGGCCGAGGCAGGAGGATTGCTTGAGCCCAGGAGTTTGAGGTTGCTGTGAGCTAGGATGACGCCACGGCACTCTAGCCCGGGAAACACAGTGAGACTCTGTCTCAAAAAAAAAAAAAAAAAAAGATTTAGCCAAGAAAGAGAAAGTACTATTCTAAATCCAATACTGTCCACAGACATAAGTATATTGGCATTTGATTCACATTTTTCGTTTCACAGAATCATGAGTTTTTATAAATGTAAGGGGGACTTTATTCAAGTGATTTTCTGATGTTATTTTTTCCTTACTAATAGACTCTTCTCTTTAAACAATATCTTGTACAGAAATAGAAGATACTCTATGATAGTTAAAATCAGGACTCCCCTGAAAAGATGAAGTGGATGTGAAGGAATAGAACACTAACGACTCAGCATCTTCCAAATACTTCCATAAGTGGCCCCCAAGAATCCTCTCTCAAACAACTAGAGCAAACCAATGCACAATTTTAACAACCAGAGATTAAGCCCAGCTCCAAACCCTTCAACAGATGAGGAAACTGAGGCCCAGTGAGGTGCTCAAAGTCCCACCCCAAGTTGGTGTCAGAGCTGGAAATAGAACTCAATGACCAATGTGCTAGAACCAGCTGGTACTGGCTTACAAAAGCTGATTGTTACATTTTCAGAAATTTTGTAAACCAGTTGACCTCACACTGGTAGCTTCAAATCAGCCATGCTGAAAATATTTACATCACAGAAATCAGCAAAGGCTACAAACCAGAGCTTTCCTCAGAGAACAAGCACACGTCAGAATCCAGCGTTCCTGAGTCTGGGTCTTTAAATACTACACAGCAACCTGAGAATAGATACACTGAATTTTGATAGGAAACAAAAATTTAAGTTAATAAAAAATTTCAATAAGCCAAAGTAGAAATTGTGTCTGTTCATGAATAAGAACTCAACACCTGAAATAGCAATTTTTCTCAGAATTTACTATTTCCTATTGTCCAGTGGGTACCGGTTCCTTTAATTCTTTCAAGCTGTTATTTAGAATATTCAGCTGCTTTAGGGAATGATTTTTGATATTAAGTGATCCAGGCAAGTAAAAGCTCTACAACATTATTTTTAAATATTTGAAATTTAAAATGTTTTCAAATTGTTTAAAATTAAAGCCTAATCATAAATTAAGGAGAAAATAGAAGAAGCTATTGAAACTGCTGCTTGAGCAGCGAATGATCTGATGTACCTTCTCCTCAGTCTCCCTCTGGCTCTATTTCTGGCTGGGAAGGTTATTGAAATGTCAGTTTAAACAACTGTTGAAGTCTTCAAGCTTCTCAGCTGGCCTCGCGTCTCCTCTGACTTAATCTTCACAGCTGAACTTCTGACTCATTTCCTTAACAATCACCTGTTTCCCTTTGCTGTTGCTCCCCTTCCTTGGCCACTTTTTCTCCTCCTTTGCAGTGCTGTTGCTGCGGCCCTACCTCCAGGCCTGTCTGGGCATGCTTGTGATGTCAGATGCCTGTATTTCAGCTGTCCTTTTGTATCCGTGGTGATGAATGAAAAATAAGCTGCTTTGCAGTGATTTGAACTGTAATCCAGTCAAATGATGCGTGCTTTATTATTCAGCTGACTTTTCTAAATACTTTCAGACCACTGAAATCTTGAATTATTAAAGAGGAATTAACATATTTGCTTTTTTCCTTTTCCTCCTTTTCTTTTTCTTTTTTAACTAGTATATGCCTTGGTAAATTCAAATAATCCTTGATCTTGGCACCTGAAAAATTTTGTCTTGATAATTAAATCAGTAGGAAAATTCAGAAATAAGATTCTGAAGGAAATTATAAAAAATATTTAAAGTTCCCTCTCATTAAATGTACATAAGTAACTGTGTTAGGCTAAGTAAAGCATGGAGGTAAAACATGACAAAACTGTAAAACTTTTATAAAGTAGTGTTGGCCACTTAACACTAGTACTTGAAATTGTTTTAATGATCTATAGACATAGCATTAAATAACATTGACTTCAAATCTTTCTGCTTTCAGGAAAGAGAAAAACCTCAGGCTGTTGGTAGTCTTAGCACCTTGAAAACACTTGCTAATCATTGTTTTTAAAAAACAACAAAAGGACTGGCTTTTTGCACACAACCTTTGCAAGCAATAGTTTCTAACAAAAGTGTTTCCATTCTCTTAATTTTCATAATTTCCTTCTATTTATAAATGATCCTGACTTTCCAGTGATGCAAAATTTCCTTACATTAAAAAAAAAAAAACCTATGTAATTAACAGTACAAGTGAAATAAGTGGGGTTGAGGTCATGATATCTGGACCAGATAGCATGGTAGGAAGAATAAGGTGGCAATTTCATGTGCTTTGCTCCAATCCATAACACCAAAATTAATAATTGGGAATAGAAATCAGGTAGACCATAACATTACAATAATATTGTTACAGCAAGCATTACAGCAGGTGGTTCCGAGGACAAACCAAGCAGCACACGGAGAGTCAGAGAATCAGTTTATTCGCTGGCGGGCTCAGAGGGGCCTCGCCACCAAATTCTGAACCCTGTCTACCCGATTTTTCCCAATTTTATTAAGTTGGGGTGGTCCGAGGGGTGGGGTCTCAGGTGGCTATTGCCCACAGGTAATAGATTAGTTGATGCGCCAGGTAATAGGTTAGTATCACATTGATGCACCAGGTAATAGGGTTAGTGTTGTGCTGATGCACCAGGTAACTGATTAGTTGATGTGCCAGGTAATGGATTAGTTGATGGGCCAGGTAATAGGTTAGCATTATGCTGATGTGGGTCTTCCTTGAGGGGTGGGGGTCTCAGGTGGCTGATGTGCCAAGTAATAGATGAGAGTTTTCCTTATCAATATGACATTACCCAAGATATTAATACTTAGGGAGACCATAATAGTTGGATAAATTAAAAACCTTTTTCTCACATAATGCAAATTAAACAATACAAACAGTAAAGACTATTGAGCTTGAAAGTGTCTCCACTCTTCCCCTCTCCACTTCCTGCTCAGTGGAATATTGAGTGGGATTTTTCTTGCCTCCTCAGAATTGTGGCTGCTGCCCAAAGCTGAAATCATTCTCAAAAGAGCCATAAATCATTAGGAGTCAAAACTTTCCATCAGGACTTATTAAAAAATGCATAACCAACCTTACCGCCATCAACCACCACCCTAGGAAACTCCTCCCTTTGCCTTTACTTTACCAAAGAGAGATCTGTGTATAGGAAAAAAAGGAAGAAACCATATTTGGCTTTCTGGCGCGAGTGTTAACGCTCCCTAGGCCTAGTTGGGGGAGGGGAGGGGAGATGAGGGGAGGAAGACCAAGGGAGTAAGTCATAGAGATGCATAGGGTGCCTTGAAGAAGAGAAGATTGGCATCTCACACCCTGACTAATGCCTGCCAAATTGCAGCCCCTTTGTAACTCTGTGTTGCCATCACAATAAAACATTTGAGACAGTTCTTTGGAGAGTTTCCCATTGTTCATGTGGCATCCATAGAGGCTAATGTCCATTTCTAGTGTAGAAATTTCTGAAAGTGGAAGTAGAAAAACCACTGCTATTAAAGGACATACTATATTAATACCTGAAAAGATGAGGAGGGCTGCTGCACCCAGACTGGTTCTCCATGACCTTAAAGGACAAGACCAGGACCTCTGAGGTTTTATGACTTCATGAGTTAGATGAGAAGCAGAGACCATGAGCCTCCCAGGAGGCTGGCGGGTGGTAGATATACAACCCAGAGAAGGGTAGATATACAACCCAGAGAAGAAGCTGGAAAGTGAACTCCTGGTAGACCTGAGGAAAGTCTTCCTTTTCCTCCCAGTGACAGAGGCAACCTGGGTAAAGCTGAGCATTGCCCAAGGGAACCCCATTTGGCCTGCCTGGAGACCATCCCAGGCTTTGGGCACTGCCATCAGCCCTGAACATGCTGTATTGGAGCGAGGCCAGCAATGCCTCCCTTCCCCTGACCTGTGGGCCATTCATGTGAGAAGCCGGATGGCTTCCACTCCCTGCACCCGGGCCAGCTGCACATCCTCCCTCCTGCTCCACGTCAGTCGCTTCTTGCTTCTGCTGCATGAAGGAAGGAAAAGAGATTAAATCAGAAATGAGACTGAAGTTTTAAAACTAGACTAGGGTTCAAACACTGAAAGTACCGAGAATATTATGGAATCTGTCCAAAATGTTATAATGATAGGAATCTGGAATTCAACTAAGCATCGTTGAAAGCAGTGATTAGGAAAAAAAGGGTACAATTTTTGTTAATACTCCACTGAGCTGAGACTGCTCAATTAACATGTAGAGTCCAACTATACATAATTTTGAATTATGTTTTTCACTTAATAATTACACAATTTATCATCTTAAAAAATCTTCATAAATATCACTTATAACAGTTTCATATTTGCATTTTATAGATATGTCAATTTTTTTTTTTTTTTTTTGAGACAGAGTCTCACTCTGTTGCCCGGGCTAGAGTGCCGTGGCGTCAGCCTAGCTCACAGCAACCTCAAACTCCTGGGCTCAAGTGATCCTACTGCCTCAGCCTCCCGAGTAGCTGGGACTACAGGCATGCGCCACCATGCCTGGCTAATTTTTTCTATATATTTTTAGTTGTCCAATTAATTTCTTTCTATTTTTGGTAGAGACGGGGTCTCACTCTTGCTCAGGCTGGTTTGGAACTTCTGAGTTCAAGCAATCCTCCCGCCTTGGCCTC
>CAUYSK010081848.1:0-58640 GCA_963575035.1 Avahi laniger
TTATACTTTCCTGGACTAAACTTAGGCCCATCATCCAAAGTGAGGCACTACAAGAGCAGAAGAACGGGATCCATTTGTACTCGCCATCAAATTGGTACTAACTGATCAACACTAGGGTGATCACATGGCAGAAATACTCTCCTGGGATTAGGGGGATGGGGGGGCAAATCTACAACTAAAGGACACGGAGAGCACTAAAGGAAGGGAAGGGCACACCTTTAACCTGCATTTGAGTGAGGCAAAGACATAAAGTGTAACTAGAATGTTTGTACCCTCACAGTACCTTGGAATAAAAAAAAAAAAGAAACAAATTGAATAGTTCTTAGTAGGAGACAAGAGTCAGAAAATGAATGACAGCTGTTCTTCTGAAAGTGAAAAAAGAAAATCATGATAAAAATCTGTTTGTAAGCTTCCCTTAAATACTTGAGTATTTAAAGACATTTTAACAATTATTAAAGAGACAGCCATACCAGATGATCGTATAATGTCTGTATGAATTTGAGAAGTAAAAAAAGAGAATCTGTGGACACAAAGTCATACATCATTTATATTAATTTTAAAATAATAATAATTATAAATAATAATGCAGATATGTCATTCTCCCTTAGGAATGTATTCAGGATTCTAAAGACAAGTCTGAGAGAGTGGGGTAGAGTAAGGGGATATAGGAGGATTCTAATACCCTCTGTTCCAGCCTGAGTAAGACATGTTCTGCTGAGAGAATCCTTCCATATGGAATTATAAAACTCATCAAGGTAAAAATGAACATATCTCAACACTTTATTTATTTAATTGATTCTTCTGAGAAAGCCCAGAATTACTTGATTTCTTGTCTCTAAATATGGAGGAACATAGAAGACAAATGTAGAAAAATACATTGGAAAGACAAATGTGGAACAGAAAGAAATAAAGATCCAGCAATGAGTAGATATTCAGTATATAATAGCAAAAAAAGACAAGCTGAAAAATCAAGTTTCAAACGTTAAAAAATAAGCAGAGCCTGGTTGAAAGTAGGAAAGCAACAAAAGAGATAAATAAAATAACAGAGGCCCATCCCATTGCTACCAGAAATGATGTGGCAGGAGAAAATATTCCACTGCGACCGAAGAAACAACGAATTTTTCAATGCCTAGAAAATTCAAAAGTTTAGACCAGACAGAGGGTTTTCTGAAGAGAATACTACAAAGGTGTTATTTCTGACTAGTGTCCTAGGTGCGCCAGCCTCAAAAGCACCAAGAACAGCTTCACACAGGAAGCTGCTCAAAATTATTATCTGACTGAAACAAATAGAGTCACAGAACAGAAAGGAGAGACACAGTTCACACGCCATGTAGCACAGGAAGTTCAGAGCAGCACAAGCCTGAAAAGGAAAATGCACATATTTAATGTATGGCATGAGGATGAAAGTCTGCCTCAAGTAATGCCAGGCGACTGTGCCTTATGCTATTTTAAATTTTGAAATACCTAGGTAGAAAGCATCATGAATTTCCTTCTCTGTATAGGGGCCCTGTATACATAGGTAGAATTTTTTTTCTTCCAGATATGGAAAATTTAGTGGCATCCTTAACTCTATGATGTCAGATTTTTGGAAAAGCTGAATCTAAGAAGATTTCTCCTTTTCTCTCATTTGTTTTCATCCGCTTTCTGTTTTAAACATACCTCTGAGTCTCTGCTTTGGTCTTTCAAAACAATCACATGGGACTGAGTTGTATTAAAATCAATCCTGAGTGCTGGGTGCATACTTTTGCTTTTAATAACTGCTTTAGGTGCTGGGACATGTTTTTCTGTTCTCAGTTTCATATGTTTAATCCTGTGCTTACTTTATGGGTTGGTGGGGCACTTGAAAAATTTAAGATTATTTGATTTAATTCAGAGGATCTGAAAAAATTACACTTATTTTGGTGGAAGGCAGCTGATGTTGCTATTGTTAAAGGAACCCTGACTCTCCCTAGGCATCAAGGTAAATTCTCATTTAATGGAGATGGAAAAGAACAAGAAATTGGCTAGAAAAATATTTGGTTTATGATTCTTTTGGACCAAACTTTAATGAATTTGGAATTTATTTTTTTTAGTTATTAAAATTTTTAAGAGAAATATGGTATATGGTATCATCTCAGGGCCTTGATTGTTCCTGGAGACTTTGATAATCAGAAAGGATTCATATAATTCATACATGAAACATGCTATATTGCAGGTTTACTATGTGAAGTACATTTAGGCTGACCTTTAAGCTCACCGCATAGCTTTTAGTGAATCATGTTGGACATGGCTAGTGTATTTTGAACAGGAAATGAAAAATAAATTTTTTACTTAGAAACATGGTCTTGGAGTTAACTAGTCCGGACTCATTCCAGAACCTTCCTGGAGTAAAAGCTAAGCTGCTCACCTTGGATTCAAGAAACCTAGAGAAGAAATGGATAATTGGGAAAGAAACTCATGAAGACATTACAGTACTACCCTTTCTTTTTCCCTAAAGAGGTTGAGTATCAGATCAATTATTAAATAAGAAAGATAAGAATTCCTACTCTTACAACTTCTATTCACATAGTACTGGGAGTCTTAGGCAGAAAATTAGTCAAAAAGAAGAAATAAAAGGGATCGAAATCAGAAATGAAGAAGTTAAATTGACTCTGTAGATAGTATGATTTTATGTCTAGAAAACCCTAAGGACTCCACTAGAAAACCGTTAGAACTAATTAGCAAATTCAGTAAAGTTGCAAGATACAAAATCGACATACAAAAATCAGTAGTAATTCTAAATGCTAATAATGAACTATTCAAAAATATCAGGAGAATAATCTCATTTATAATAGCTACAAAATATTAAAATACTTACGAATAAATATAACTAAAGAAATAAAAGACTTATACACTAAAAACTACACAACATTTATGAAAGAAATTGAACAAGACACAAATAAATAGAAAGATATTTCATGCTCATGGATTGAAACAATTAATATTTTCAAAATGTTCATACTATCCAAAGCAATCTATGAAGTAATGCAATTGCCACAGAAAATTCAAAGACATTTTCACAGAAATAAAAAAGAAATCCCAAAATGTATGAAACCACAAAAGAACTCAAACAGCCAATGCTGTCTTGAACAAAAAGAACAAAATGAGAAGAATCACGCTACTGATCTAAAGATTTACTACAAAGCTACAATAATCAAAATAGCATGGTACTGGCATAAAAGCATACATAAATACCAATGGAACAGAATAGACAGCCCAGAAATGAATACCTGCATTTGTAGCCAATTGATTTTTGACAAAGATGCCAAGAACATACAATAAGGAAAGGACAGTCTCTTCAATAAATGATACTAGGAAAAGTGGAAATCCACATTCAGAAGATGAAATTAGACCCTCATCTCACACCATATGCAAAATCAACTCAAAATGAGTTAAAGATTTACATGTATAAACTTAAACTGTAAAATAAAAGAAAACATAGAACATCGTCATGACATTGATCTGAGCAATAATTTTCTAGATATTAACCTAAGAGTAAAAGCAACAAAAGAAAAAATAAAAAAATAAGATGGTATAAAACTAAACAGCTTCTACACATCAAGTGAAATAACCAGCAGAGTAAAGAGACAACCTATAAAATGGGAGAAAATATTTGCAAACCATACATCTGTTAAGGTGTTAATATATAAAACATAAAAGGAACTCAAACAACTCAATAGTAAGAAAACAAACAACCCAAATAAAAATGAGCAAAGGACCTGAATAGACAATCCTTAAAAGAAGATATACCAACAAGTATATAAAAAATGCTGAAAGAAAGCTTTCGAACAAAAATTTATTATGATTCGATATCCTTGTTGTGCTTCCTTTTATATGTAGACAAAGATTCTTAAATTTTTGAGCCTTAATTTCTTTATTTCCACAAAAGGAATAATAATACCTACCAAATTAGTTGTTTTTAGAAAAAAAGGAAAACAACTGTGTATATAAGGTATATATAAGGTGCCCACAAAATGCTTGTTATTTGATGGACAATCAATAATAGTAACCATTACAAACCAGAATAAAAAGAGATTATTGCTTTTAAAGAAGGAGATATTTCTACCTATTAGTAGCAATTTATTGATTTTTATTAAAGATATATTTTTCTCATTTATTCCTAATAAGTGGATAAGTTAACTAAACCACCCCATTTGAAGAATACCTTCTCATTAGAGAGAATTATCATTTGAATCACCAAGTAATTTCAAAAATTATAATATGATGCTTAGAGGTTGTAAGCTCTACTAAGGAAGTAAAAATACATTCTTATTTGGTTATATAAAATCCACAGTAAACTTTGAAGAAATATGGATTCACAGAGCAAGAGAACCTAGAAAAAAGAGGTCTTTGCAGAAATTGTGTGTCACGTAAAGGACAAGCGATTTATAGTGAGTACTTACGATTTTTCCTCTTCTTGTGGCTAATATAGTACTCCACACACCTCTAACCTTACAGTAAGGTGAAAACTATGTGTTCTACTTCTTTCAGGGGTAAAAAAAAAATTAAATGTTCCATCCTGATGATTTCCGCCTGTGAAATACCACACAATATTCAAGAGAGAACACTAGAAAATGAAGTTTGTCTTTTTAGAAACATAAAGATGTTATCATTTTAAAACATCAAGCATACAAACTGTAAAATTAATCAACTTTCTGTATATGACAAAGATATATTTAAAACACACACTAGAAGATGCTTATTCCTGAGTAGCATGCTAACTTTATTTTATATCAAATTAAGCTTCTGTGAATTTTCAAAATGTAAAATAACAGGGCTTTTCCACATCAAATAAAAATCAAAAGTGTTCATCTTCGCATTCAAAAAAACAAAGAAAAAATAAAAGTGTAAGTAGAGGTTCAATACGATGATGAATCTGAAATGAGTGGTCAAACTGTAAATTATCAAAAAAAACTCAACAAAACCTCAATTCGATGACTCTCTCAGTAAATGTCAGCAAAAAGCAAAAAAGTACTGTTTACCAAAACATGAAAAATATTTCCAGGAAATCATCATCCCATTTAAAAAAAGGAATCTGCAACCTGTGGCAAATAAGAAATATACAAACCATACATTGAACAGAGGGAACCAAAAAGGCAATCAACCTTCCTAGCATTAAAGATAACACCATGGGCTTATAAACACTTCTTATAGCAGCTTATATAACTTACAAAAACTATAAGTTATGATATACAACTTATAAAAACTATATAACTTATAAAAACTTTAGTAGCATCTCCTGTGTTATCATGTGTAGAATACTGTAGTTAAAGAAATATGGTTTTTATTAATTGCATAATCTAAAAATATGAAGAAATTTTGGACTACATCTCTACAAAAGGCCACAGAGTTGCCATTGAAATACACATTTCTTGAGTTAATGGGCAAAGTTTCCACTTATGCGAAAAATATAAACATACACAAATTTTATTGCTTGGCACCAGATTTTTCAAAAATTAAAGAATTGTTTAAAACACAAAAAAGAGAATATTAATATTATTCTATCCCAAGCTGTACATTTAGAAGTACAGGGTAACTTCCTGAAGAATAAAATGTGAAGGTACAGTTTCTGACATACTTTGGACAAATGTGTCTGGTGCAAAAAAACATATCCAAGGCCCTAGGAAAAATAATATAGAAAGAAATGAAATTCATGCTCCAAGCAATTTAAGTAAAATCAAACAAGTATTTTTAGATGTATCATGATCTTTTTGGTTATTAATTTGATATTTGAGACAGATATTTCTGTCTGTATCATTCTGCCTGTGAAGGATTCTTTTTTTTCTAAAATGAAAGGTTAAATCAAAATTAAATAACCATAATTTCTCTTGTATATTAATAAACTTATTATGTACCTCTTTATTTTTTTCAGGCTTTTAAATTTCTTAACCTGTTTTAACTTCAAACTTTGTGGTTTATTTGAAAGTGAATACCTATTGTGAATTTTGAAGATATATATTTGACTTTTAGCACCATTACAACGTATGTTTCATGAATGATCCATCTCAAAGAACAAGGCTGTTCTCAATACAAATAGCAATCTTAGGAAAATATTTGTTTATAGCTCTTTACACTATGAAAGTTGTGAGAACAGAAATCGCAGCCCTCATGTGAAAACTGGAGAGTAGGAAGGATTTTGAAAAGACAGCTAACACCTCCAACCTCATTTTCAATGAGCAGATAATGGGTTTAATGGTTCACTGTGTTACAAGTTAGGCTTGTTCCCTTCTTTCAATTATTCTTTTATTATTAATTAATTCAAAAAATATTTTCTTAGCATCAAACATGTGAAAGCACTGTGCTAGAAGCTGGAAATTCAAGATTAGGCAAAAAATAGGTCTTCTTCCATTAAATCTTCTGAGATTTAAGGTCTCAGGGACACTGGGTAAATATGATAGATTTGGTTTCTACACCCCATGATCATACAGTCTTGTGTTCGATAGAGATACAGGCAAGCCATTGAGAATCTTGTAATTAGCAGTTGTGAAACTGACAATGAAGAAGAAATTATAGAGACATATAAGCACATTACAGTGGTTCCTTTTCTTGAATGTGTTTCTTTGAGAAGGTAGTGTTTGAAGTAAAATCTGAAGGATAACTAGCAATTGGAATCAGGAAGTAGTCAGCCCTGACAAAGAAGAAATAGCCTGGGTAAAGGCACCAGATAGAAAAAAAAAAAAAAGCATAGTGTTTACCTGAAATTGTAATAAGATGGTGTTGAAGATAATAAGGGCCACATTCTACATACAATGCCTTATGGGGAACGTGAACAATTTTGATTTTTATTGCAACTTCTTCAGGAAGACACTAAAGACTTTCAAGGAAGAAAAAACTCGAGTGAGGGACTTATTTATCAGACAGGTAAGAGAAGATGGTGTCTTAGAGTCAAATGTTGGTAATGAGAAAAAATTGTGGATTCAAAGATATTTAGGGAAAAAGACTAGATTGTGCTACTGGCAAGTATACAATGATGAGGGCTGAAGTTATTTGTATCTTTTACATATTCTGAAACAGAATATTAACCAATGTTCAGCTTTCTCTAAGCTTTTAGCTCTCACCTGCTGAAGTTTTGCATTGTGTAGAGAACTAGCTGAAACCGTTTCACAAAATATGGAATATATTATACTTATTCAAGTAATAAATTCGAGTCATCCTGAATTTAGTCTTCTCACATTCGCTTACCTCAAATTTCTGTTTTCTCGCTAAGAACACTCTCATGCTACATAATTTTAGTCTTTTTTTCCATTTCTAACCACGTAAATAGACCGTGACTTTCTTTGTGGGCTAATTTAACAAAAACATGGGATTTGTCACTTCAGGAGTCTTTTCCTAAACACAAAGGGAGAACAATAAACACCTTACTGGGTTGTTAGTCTCCTTCACAAGCCCAATGGCTCATTCCTGCAGATAAACCTCATAGCAGTAAAAACAGAGTTCAGAACTGCATCCCAGCAAAATGATAGATTGCACACGTCATGAGCATGAAGACTTATTAATGAACAGTTGTACTTACCATGGCCTACAAAACTCCTTTTTGTTTCCTACCAACCTAAGTGACCTGTTCTCCTTCCACTGCCCTATTTCAATCTGCTCTTCCTGTGCATTCGTGAACATGCCAGACTTATTCCTGACTTAGAACCCCTGCACCACCAGCTGCTCCCTCTACTGAAATGTGCTTCTGCCAAATCCTCTATTGCTTCCTTCCCTTGCTTTATTCAAGTTTCTGTTCAATATCCCCTCTTCATGTCTCTAATCATACTACTTTTGCTGATTGCTATTACTCTACATCCACTCATCTTGTTCGCTTTTTATTCACAGCACTAACCAGTACCTGACATTATTTTGTATTTTAAGAATTTTACTTACTTCCTGTAGCAGACTGAATAAATCCACCTTCCAAGACATCCATGTCCTAGTCATTGAAATGTTACCTTACATGGTAAAAGGGACTTTTCAAATGTGATTAAGATTTCAAGATGAAAAGATGATCCTGAATTATACAGGTGGGCCCAATGTAAATACAAGGGCCTTTATAAGACAGAGGCAGGAGGATCAGAATGAGTAGTAGTAGTAACAGTAGATGTAATAATGGAAGCAAAAAGTTGGAGTAATATGAGGATGGGGTCATAAGTTTTTTTTTTCAGCTTCTATAAGAAAATCCTACCTTGATTTTAGACTTCAGAACTCTAAAACTACAAGAGAATAAATTTGTGTTGTTCTAAGCCAATATGTTTGTGGTAACTTATTATAGCAACACTAGGAAATGTAGGGAAGTTTAAACTTTCCCTCTAAAGTTTTGAAAATTGAGTCATCTTTCCAACATAAACTGATGACAGACAAATTAACAGGAGAAAAAAGAACATACAAATTTGTTAAGGCATACATGTACATGGGAATCTCACAAATACAAGACTCAAAAAAGGGCCAGATGGTTGAGGCTTAAATCCTTGCTTCATAGGGAAGAGGGAAATGGGGGATGTGGGCAATTGTGAGAGGTAGTAAATGATTTTCAGGGCAGATAAATGGGTCCAAAGACTAGACAGTAGTTTGTAAATGATTCTGTTTAGATGATGAATGGGACTGACAGGAAGGTGAGGGAAAGAACTGCATTATGAACAAAGGTTGCTTATTATATTATGCAGGTAAAGTCCCTTACGTAATCTCTTAGATCTGCTCTCGGAAGAATAAATGAAAAGAAGTCTTGGTATAGTGATGACTTTTAGTCTTTTTTATAGTGGTTAATCTTTCCTGGTTATTTAATAAAATTCCCAGGGAGGGGAGCTTACGACAATTGTATTTCTTTTAGGATAACTTTTTCTCAGTCAGAGAAGGTAACTTTCAGGGAAAGCTCCTCCCCGAGCTTGGTGGGTGGGTGGGGGACAAGAGGTCATAATTGGTCTGAGGCAGCTTCTAAGGCCTTTCAATTTCCTTTAACTCAAAAATGCTGAGTCTCTTTATACACAGTATATCCCCCCTCCAGAGGAAGTTGGGTGATGAACTGGATTTTGACTAATAGGACAGGAGCTGATTTGCCAATGGTGTGAGGTCCTCTTCCCTGAAATTTGGTATCATGTCATTCAGCTCCCTGAGCTGTTAAAGCAGCTTTGAGTAAGGGATTGATTGAGGGGTGAGTAAATGAGGAATTGAGCTTTTTCAGGATTAGAAAGTCTCGCCTCTGGCTGAAGTGTAATGCTGTTTTGATTGTGTGCCAAAGGGTGGAACAGGATGTTTTACTAATCGGGCCCACCAGGGAATTATTCCCCTGTTACAGGCGTCTCCAACAAAACTGGCTTGTAAGGGAAGGAGGGCAGTCCGAGGTGTTGGGGGCTGGGGAAAGTTAGTCAAGATGTAATTTTTTGATCGAAAAAGCATAGTCTGGATCCTGGCAAGTGAGCCAAAGTTTACAAACATTGAGACCCTGACTAGCATTTTTCAGGGACAGTTGAGGGATCACAAAATCATGTATGTATTGAAAAGTAGGCGGAGTCCCCACATCTGGGCCCTGCTGCCCATAAGTATGAGTAATATAAATGGGAAAGTTGTCCTGGGCCATGTTACTGAGTATATATGGCCCCAAAGGGTATGGGTTATGAGGGCTTGGGGACAGGCTGGATCTCTTGGATTTTTGTAACCATCTTAGTGCAGGTATGGGTACCCCAAGTGTGTAAGGCAGTGGAATGCTGTTCAATAGTAAGAGATAGATTTCACCACATTTCCCACATAATTGGTTGGGTAAAGCCTTGTGACTTGGCTGATAGGAATATCCAGCAGGTTTGGTCAAGCCTTAGGGTATATGTGGTTTGGTCTGCCAAGGCAAAAGGTGTCTCACCCATGGGGAAACATTTTGTACCACTTATCTGAAGAAGTCATAGCAGGAGAAGTCTGCTTGAATAGTTACCGAAAATCCTCCAGGGGAGGACAGGAATATTTGCCTCCAGTGTTGTAGTCCTCATCTGCGGGGATCAGATGAGTTTTATTTTGGTCTTTCCATGGCTTCACCTGAGAGCGATGGATCCAAGTAGGAATCCCTGGGACCTTAGTAGTGGTTGGGGTAGAAAGTAAGACTGGTTACGGACCTTTCTACACTGGGGTGAGCTGGGATGTGGGGTACCCATTCTTCTGCTGTTTGATGAGCACTAAGTCCCTTGGCTGACAGAGAGGACTAGGGCAAGAAGGGTCTCTAGGCAGTAGCTTGTGTTCTTGTAATGTCTGCAAGAACTGAGCTACTTGAAGGACATGTTAGCATCCAGCCATTTCCTGAAAATCAAAATTTGAAGTGATCAGAGAAAAGGTTGGCCATGTAGCATTTTAAAATCACTCAAAGAAAAGAGGGCTTTAGCTGTAATGCATAAATGCAAAAGAGGGACTGAGAGAAGGTGTAACCAACTGAGTTCAGTCTCCTGAGTCATCTTATGGAGGGTGAACTTGAGGCTTTGGTTAACTCTCTCCACCTGGCCTGACGACTAAGGCCTCTAGGTGCAATGCATATATATATAGTAAGAGATCTGTAAGGCCCTAGAGACTCCCTGTGCTATCTGTGAAGCAAAAGCAGGACCATTGTCATTCTGTAAGGACCAGGGAAGGCCAAAACGAGGCATGATATCTTCCAGAGGTCTTTGGGAAACTTTAGTGGCTTTTCAGTCCTGTAAGGGAAAGCTTCAACCCAACAAGTAAAAGTCTCAAAAAACACTAGTAAGTACTTGAATCCTATATAGGGAGGCACTTGGGTGAAATGTACCTATCAGTCCTCGGTGGGGTAGGTCCCATTTCATTGGGCTGGAGAGGCGAGTTTTGCTCTCAAAGCCTCTTGAAGATTATTGGTTTGGAAGACAGAACAAAGTGAGGTGACCTGTTTAATAGTGGAGCCTACTAAAAGAGAAACAAAATGGTGTTCCAGGAGATGTCTAAATTGCTTTGGGCCAAAGTGGGTAGTATTATAGGTGGCTTCTACCAAGTTTTTGACTTCGTTAGCCAGTAATATATAGACGTTTTCTTTAACTAACCATCTAGAGGGGCTCAAGAGGTATCCTTGAGTCAAGCTGTCAGATAGTTCTGGGTTAGAATAAACTGGAATAGGGAGAGTGGGATTAGAAGGCACTAGGGCTCCAACTAGGTTAGAAAACACTTCACCCAGGGTTGCCTGTTTGGCAGCCGTATCTATAGCCCAATTTTCTTGAGACATTAGATCAGCTCCCTTTCATGTCCCTTACAAATGACGACTGCCACCTCAGCTGGCTCCTGAATGGCCTCTAAAAGTGCATGGACCTGTTGCCATGCTTAATTGGCATTCCTTGAGTGGTAAGGAATCCTTGCTCTCTCCAAACAGATGCATGGGGTTATAATATCAAGTGAGCATATTTAGCATCTGTATAGATGGTCATGCTCATCTTTGGCCAACTGGATAGCTCAGGTTAGGGCTTACGAGTTTGGTTAATTGGGCACATATATTTGCTGGTAAAGCCTGGGTCTCCACTACTCCTAGACTCTCAGTCACTGATGTGTAGCCTGCGTGTGGTTCCCCATCCTTAACAAAACCGTTGCCATCAGTAAACCACTGATGGGCTTCAGCCATGGGACTGAGAATAGATCTGCCTGGGGAAGGCAGTGGTAGGGCGTAATTTCTTCACAGTTATGCACTGGCCTGCTTGGTTCCTCTACCATCTCTTTTGGAAGAAGAGTGGTGGGGTTAAGTACTGGGCAAGGTTCAATCTTAAAGTTAAGGTTTCTACAAACATAGCCTGGAATTTTAATAAGCAGCTATCTGGAATCCATTTTGTCACCCCTCCCTTGAGGAGTTTGGAGGCCTAGTGGGAGGTTCTAACAGTAAGGCAAGCTCCCGCAGTGAATTTAGTGGTCCCTGGTAAGAGTAAAGTTATAGCTGCTGTCTCCCTCAAACAGGCAGGCCATCCTGCAGCATCAGGGTCCAGTTTCTTTGATAAGTGGGCCACTGGTTGTAACTGGTGCCTCAAAAGCTGTGTAACACCCCCAGAGCTATTTCCTGTCTCTCATGGACATATAAAAAGAAGGTTCTCTGAGGATGTGATAGGCACAGGAATGGGGCTTGGAGTGAAGCCTTTTTCAATGCCTTGCATCACTCGGTACTTTCCCATAAATAAAAGAAAGCCTGTATATATGGTATTTCAGCCCATTTTCCCTTCCCTTTGCAAAAGAGGTTCAATTGTAAAATAGAGGGGTGATTTAGAGTCCCATGTGGTGGCCACTCTTCTCTGCTATCCAGTTTGTACTGTGGCAAGGCAGTTGTGCTGAAGATTAAACATTTCTTCTTCTGAGTGTCTGGATCAAACTTGTCCCAGTTTGAAACAATGCACCCCACAGTGGTATTAAGAGGAATTTTTGATTCCTGTGCACTGACCTAGAAAGTAGGGAGAGGGAAAAAAGGGAGGAGGAAGGAAAGGGAGAGACTTTGCCACCTGGGGTCTGTTAGAGCTAGGCATCCCCAGGTAGTGACCCGGGCCATCTGGTCAAGGAAGAAGGAGGGAAAGGGGATCCCCTGCAGTCTGTCAGAGCTGGGTGCCCCCATGTAACAACCTGGGCCATATGGCTGAAGTACCAGTCCAGACATCTCCTTTAGGAAGAGGGGGTAGGAAGAGGGGCTGTGCATGATCCCTCATACATAAGAGCCTCTCATTTTTAATACCAAGTCAGTGATATCTGTTGGTCATTTGATGACCTGGTCATTTGTAGCACCAATGATTGAGTGGCCAATCACAATAAGGAAGGCACTTTCTAGGATGGAGCAAAAGAAGAAGCTTGAAGGTGAAGAAGAAAGGCCCGATAAAACCAGGGGGAGGAAACATCATTTAGCCTTAACACAGGAAAGGGCCATATGCATCCCAGCAGACTGGAAAAGAAAGTACATTGTCAAAACCAACATGAAGCCCAGAAGCACAAGAGTTATAGCACAGAATCCTCTTCCCTAAAGTGAAAAAAAATGAAAGACTTCTCCTCTACCATGAGGGACACATCTCCAAACTCCTGATCACACACCCAGGTTTAGCCGACAACTCAACCAGGCAGTCTGAGGAATGGCCAGGGTGGAAAAGTGAAAGCAAGTACCAGAGCCCCCTCAAATGCTGGCTACAAGCGGGGAAGATCCAAAGCAAGAGTCTTTCCATGGAAAAAGGTGAGCTGGCTTACCTAGACAGAGTGATCCAAGTCACAGCATCAAAATGTCAGGTCATAATTGTCTGGTCTTGGTTCGTGGTATACTCTTGGTTGAAGAATGACCAGACACACTAAACTGAGGCAAGCACGAGGTGGAGTTTATGAGTAAAGTAAGATTTGTTCACCACAGACAATGAACGGACTCCCTGTTGTAACAGGAGGGCCCCGATTATGGTCTGGGGTCCCATTTTATATTGTCTTGGCTGGGCCCTCCTCGTGGTTCAAACATTACCGTCAAATCACTTTGATGGACAGTTGGGAGTTATATAACCTGAGTCTTACTGTGAATGCAGATCTCCCGTGAGCCTCTCTGAAAGTCCATTTGGGGGGTAAACCACAATGTATATTTAAGCTAATGACATGATAATTAGCCTTAGGTTGTTCTAGGTCACATTCCAGACCCTATTGTGCCTGTTCTGCTTGGCCCATGGGCTAGGGAATCCTCTGCATTTTTGTACAGTTAGTGTGCTAAATTCTGACTGTCAGATTGGTAGGACATTCCCACCTCCCCTAGGAGAGGCAATAGCTCGGGGCATGTGCCTTTGTCCCCAGGAGGGCTGGAGGTCCCTCACTGTCTACCTAAGAGATGAACAATGTTAATTAAGTAGATAAACTTCTACACCAACATCTGGTAGCTCATGTTGCAATGCAGTTGAAATAATGGTAACATGGCTATTGTATAGATTAGAGTGTATATTATTTCCTGAAATCAAAAAGAAAGAAAGAAACCCTTTTGTAACTCAGCTAGCTTTTCAGCACTAGGTGGTTCAGCAATAGACAGTGTTTGACTTTTAAGGACAAACAGTGAATAATCATAATTCAGTGCTGAGCAGGAAAACATTATTGCACTGAATTTAAAGACTGATTTTTCAGCTTTTTGGGTGAGCAGATTACCACTGGAGCCAGCCAGGAGCTCAACCAACAGCAGTCTACTGCCCTGGCCAGCCACCTACAATGGTATCCTGGCAACCCTGAATGTTTCATTCAAGCCAGAAGCCTTATAATAGTCCTACTTTGGATTTAAGAGTGAGATTCTGATGCACAATTTGCTTGGAATTAAAATAAAAAGCCCATTATCAAATGTAATTCAGATACTCATATCAATAAGTGGTTTTATCTTGCTAGTTACACACTGTAGTTTCCTTTGTGCACTTGTTATATATAGAGTATAATCTTCAACTTCTCCTTTGCCAAGTAAATTTCTTACCTACACTGATGATGCAATTTCCTAGTTCTCCAATGTATTCAGCTATTAAAATAGAATAGCAAATGTTGGAAATTTACATAGAAGCCGATCAGCAGTGTTCATTTTTAGAATAGTTGGGATTCCAAATAGAGATGCTGGGGAGTTGCAATCTGCCATTTTTGTGTTTAAAAGAAAGGCCTACTCATTCAACCAATAGAACTGGGAAATCACAGAGCAATCATTCTCTTTAAATTTTCTGGTCAATATAAAAATGTTATGTGGGCTTTATTTTATGGTAATATACTCATGAACAATTAAAATCTATTTGTCTATTTAGGTATAATACTTTAAAGCTGCTACAGATAGAATTCAGTACATTTAAAGACCTAAGAAATATCAAATTAGAATTTATCTAGACAACATCACCAAGAAACCTGAATCACAGTGTAGTTAATAAGCATTTTAGGAAACATGACAATTAGATCTCGAGGTTGATTTAAGACTCGGCTTGATTTAGGATATTTCCAACTTTAATCAAGGTTACTTCTAAAAATGAAAACTGTCTCAACTCATAACAACCAAATAACTTATAATTGTAGTGACTGATTTTATATTCAGTTCTATTTCTCTCTTTAGAATTAAATATTGGTTTTAAACTCCCATGTAGCAAATGCCTTTCCAAATATACACTTAAGACTGGAACTCCTTTTGATTTTGTGTTTTTCTACTTGATTATTTAGAAAGCATTAGTTGTTTATAAATTAATTAACCATGTAACTTTTATGAGCATATTTAAAGATATTTAACATAATTCCCATTTTATAGCTTAAGAAAGAGTCATATAGACAGAAATGACAAAGTAAAAATCTTTGAAATTCTTCTTCTATAAAAGCAATAAGGACACTGCCAAAGATTTTCAAAATCAACTTTTTCAGAATTCTACAAATGAACCAAAGGCTTGCAACAATCTGGGAAGCATTTAATTAAGGAAAATGGAGAAAACTTGGTAAGAGCAGTAAGGTTTGTCATATTTTAACTTGTCATATTCCCATCCTCCTCTTCCCATTGCCACAGTAGCCTTGATACTAACAGCTCCACAATCACAGGGAAGCCAGAAGTCTTTCAGCTACTTGAGGTGGCAGAAGAGAATTGGAGCTGTTGTAAAGCCCCATTCCCAGATAGCTGTCCTTAATTTACCTGTCTAATAGTTTCCTGAAACATTCTAATTGTAAGTTTTGTCTTACTTTGACCTGATTTAGAACTTGTCCAGTAAAAACAGCCTTTTACGTAGGGATTTTTGTTGAAAACAATTAGTAACAGTAGCTTAACATCACAAGTGAGGCAGCAAAATGAATTGAGATAAACAAACAGATAAAGGAAAACTCAGAGAATGAGATTACCATATGGGGCTTTGAGGGAATCTGACATATTCTTAGGAATCTAGGAGACCACTTACATGCATAGGGCTATGTATAAACACAGCTAAGCAGATGCTCACAAAAAACTGAAGAAGTCTTTAAGCTCTCACGTCTGGCTGACCTCAGTGGTCTACATAATGAGAAAGGAAATCACAAACATAGCAGTAAAGTGCCTGCCTGAGTACTTCAAGCGTGCCTCAAAATGTGAATAGAGCCCCGGGCAAGGATTATTTGACAAACAGTGATGAATCAGAAAAGATGTATTGATTCCAAAAATTTAAGAAAATCTAGTCTAATCATTAGCTGACCACTAAACTAACAGACCAGAAACTTCAGTATTCACACATGACAAAAAATATAGAATTTACAGAACTTGTTCAAGAAAGGAATTAAACAAATATACAGCAGCAACAGCAACCACAAAAATCCCTGAGGAAGGAGGTGCGGGGATCTGTTTTCTAGCATTATCATATTATAATACCAAAAATGCCAAATTTTTAACCAAAAAATTTTAAGACAGGTAAGGAAACAAGAATGTAAGGCCCATAAAAAGAAAAGAAAAGCAGTTAGCTGAAACTATCACTGAGAAAACTAAATTTACTAGAAAGACTTTAAGCATACTATTTTATTTTACTTTTTTATTTCAACATATTACGGGGATACAAATGTTTAGGTTACATATATTGACTTTGCTCCACCCCAGTCAGAACTTCAAGCATGTCCAATCCCCTGATGGTGCCCACCATACTTATAAGGTGTGAATATACCCATCTCCTCCTCCCCCTCCCACCTGCCCGACACCCGATGAATGTTACTACTATATGTGCACATAAGTATTGATCAGTTAAAACCAATAGGCACCAATAGGCCTAGGGAAAGAATTTATGAAGACTCCAAAGGCAATTACGGCAAAAACAAAAATAAATAAATGGGACCTGATCAAATTAAAAAGCTTCTGCACAGTCAAGGAAACTATCACGAGAGCAAACAGACAACCTACAGAAAATGTAGAGAAAATGTTTGCATGCTACATATCCAATAAAGGGCTGATAACTAGAATCTATACAGAACTCAGGAAAATCAGCAAGAAAAGATCAGACAACCCCATTAAAAACTGGGCAAAGGACATGAATAGAAACTTTTCAAAATAAGACAGACTAATGGCCAAGAAACATATGAAAAAATGCTTAACATCTCTAATCATCAGGGAAAGGCAAATCAAAACCATAGTGAGATATCCCTTCTCTCCAATGAGAATGGCTTTTATCAAAAAGTGCCAAAACAATAAATGTTGGTGTGGATGTGGAGAAATAAGAACACTCATACACTGCTAGTGGAAATACAAACTAGTACAACCTCTATGGAAAGTAATGTGGAGATACCTCAAAGAGCTACAAGTAGAACTACTATTTGATTCTGAAATCCCATTCCTGGACATCTACCCAAAGGAAAAAAAGACATTCTATAAAAAAGTCATCTGCACTAGAATGTTCACAGCAGCACAATTCACAATTGCAAAGATGTGGGAACACCCAAGTTCCCATCAATACATGAGTGGATTAATAAAATATGGTATATGTATACAATGGACTTCCACTCAGCCACAAAAAAACGCTGGTGATCTGGCACCGCTTGTATTATTCTGGATAGAGTTGGAGCCCATTCTACTAAGTGAAGTGTCGCAAGTAAACTATTTTAAATATAAAGCCAAAAGCAAAGATAGAAAACAAAAAACAAAATAAAAAGTCTTGAATGCAACAAGAAAGAAATGATTCATCATGTACATGGGATCCTCAATAATATTGACAGTCTATTTATCATCAGAAACCATGGAATTCAGAAGACAGGGGAATGATATATTCAAAGTGCTAAAAGAAAAACACTGTCAACTATGAATTCTATAACCAGCAAAACTGCTTTTCAAAAATGAAGATGACACTAAGGTATTCTGAGATAAACAAAAACTTGGAAAATTTATCACTGGCAGAACTGCCCTACAGGAAATATTAACAAAGTTGTTCAGTCTGACATGAAATTATATTAGAATCAACATGAGGAAATAAAGAACACCAGTAAAGGTAATTACATAGGTAAATATAAATGAAACATACATAAATATAAATATATGTTTTATGTATTACTCTTTTTTTCTTTTGTCTGATTTGAAAGACAACCATATAAAACAATAATTACAATCTCTCTCAATGGATATGCAATGTACAATGATTGGCAATAACATCATGAAAGGAGGGAAAAGAAATGGAGCAATATAGGAGCAAAATTTAAGTAAATTATTGCAATTAAGTTGATATTAATTTGAACTGAGGTTTTATAAATCAACATATAAATTTAATCCCTAGGAAAACAACTAAATGTTGTAGTAAAAGGACTGATGATGGAATTAATATGATATACTAGAAAATATCATTTAATATAAAGGAAGATAGCATGGAAAAATTGGAAAATAACAACAACAAAGACTTAAAACAAATAGGAAACGAATCACCAAGTGACAGACAAAATTCTAACTCATCAGTAATTGCATTAAATGCAAAAGGATGAAACACTCCAACAAAAGTCAGACATTGGGCAAATTGATAAGAAACATGACATAACTATATGTTGGCTACAGAAAATACACTTAATATTCAAAGGCAAAAAAATGTAGAAAGTAATATAATGAAAGAAAATATACTACTCTAACAATAACAAAAGAGAGCAGAATTGGATATGCTAATATTAGACAAACTAGACTTGAATACAAAAATTGATACAAGATAAAAAAATGAATTATTTATGATGATAAAGGGGTCAGTCCTTTAAGAAGATATAATAATTAAATATATAGTCAACGAACAACAAAATTCAAAAATATATAAAACAAAAAGTGACAGACTTGAACAGAGAAAGAGATAGTTCAATAATAATAGTTGGAGACTTTAATGCCATACCTTCAATAATGAATTAAAAAACTAGAAATATAATCAAAAAGGAAATAGAAGACTTTAACAATATTATAAGACAACAAGACATAACATATATTTTTAAAATCATAATTCAACATAATGAATATTCTTCTGAAGTGTACATGGAAACTTATTCAGGATAGATCACATGTTAAGCCATAAAAGAAGTCTTAATAAATTTTAAAAAGATGTAAACGATACAAAGTATTTTGCCAACATCAGTGAAATGAATTAGGAATCAAAACAGAAGGAAATCTGAAAAATTTATGAATATGTAAAACTTAAACAACAACCTTCTTAATACCAATTAATCAAAGAAGATCATTGGAGAAATTAGAATATAACTTTAAAATGAATAGATTAAGCTATGGCATGTCAAAACTTATGTGATACAGCTAAAGCAGTGGTTAGTGGGAAATGTATAGCTGTAAATATATAAATTAAAATAAAATATTGTAAATCAATAACTCAGGCTTCCACCTTAAGTAATGAAATAATAAAGATTAGAGTGGACATTAGTAAACTAGAGAATAAAAAAAAAACAGAGACAAATAAACAAAAAATAATGGAATAGAATCGTGAATCCAGAAATAAACTGACATGTCTGTGGTCAATTTATTTTTGAAAAAAGTGTCAAGTCCAAGCATTGAGAATGATTGGTCTCTAATAAATGGTAGTGGGACAACAGGATATTCACATGCAGAGAAGATGATGGCTCCCTGACTCATACCATATACTACAATCAACTAAAAATGATTTAAAACCTACATGTAAGATCTAAAATTTTAAAAACTCTTAGAAGAAAACATAGGTTTAATTCTTCATAACCTTGGCTTAGGCAACATTTTCTTAAATGGGATACTCAAAGTACAAGCAAAAACTAAGTAAATAAACTGTACTTTATCAAAATTAAATGTTTATACATTAAAAGTCACTATTAGAAGAGTATAAATACAACCTACAGAATTGATGAAACCATTTGTGAATCACATATTTAGTTACATCTGTAACATATATTTAAAAAAACTCTTACACTCAGTAATAAAAATAAAAATAACCTAATTGAAAATTGGACAAAAATATAATGTATATGTTTTATTTTAAAAGATATATTAATAGCCAATAAGCATATGAAAATTTTCTCAACATCCATAGCCATGAAGGAAACATCAAATCGAAATCACAATGAGATACCATTTCATATCCTGTAGGATGGCATAAAAAAAGACAGACAATAACAAGTGTTAGAAAGGTTATGAAGAAATTGGAACCCTTGTAGACTCTGTGGAGATTAAATTCCTGTGATAATATGGAAAACAGCTTGATGGTCTCTCAATAAATGAAACACAGAATTTTCAAATGACTCAGAAAATTCCATTCCTAGGTATATGCTCAAGATAAACATAGGTCCACACACAAAACAGTGAATATTCTGAGGTTCATAGCATTATTATTGATAATAGCCAAAGAGTGGAAACAATCCAAATGTCCACCAACTGGTCAACAGAAAAACATTGTGGTGTACCCATACGATAGATTATTATTCAGCCATAAAAAGGTATGAACTATTATACGTTCTATAGCATGGATTAATCTTGAAAACTTCATGCTCATTGAAAAAAGGCAGACCTGAAAACATAGTACATGATTCTATTTATGAAATGTCCTAATAGGCAATTGCATAGTGATATAAATTAGATGAGTAGTTGTCAGAGGATGGGGGTAGTGGGAATTGGTACTCAGTACTAATATTTACAGGATTTCTTTTTGAATCATGAGAATATTATGGAATTATATATCAGTAAGGATTGCACAAATTTGTGAATATACTAAGAGCACTGAACTTTACACTTTGAAGAGTGAATTTTAAGGTATGTAAATTTTATCTTTTTTTTTTTAAACAAAGCTGCTGACTCTGGTTACAATTTTTTAAAAATGAATTTATCATTTTACAAGGGTAAAATTTATTTTCAAAATTGAATATGCAGAAAACAGAATTTAAGCTCAAAATTACGTCTTTTAACACAAAGAAAATAAACCCAATGTAATTCCTAATCAAGTTTTTATTTGCCTTAAAGACATCACATTGCATATTAGAAAGAGAAAATTTTGGAGCCAGATTAAATTTGTCTGAAATTAAGATTTGACACTGGGGCAAGTCATCTGACATGTCTACGTCTCTACTTCCTCACCTCTAAAACAGGAATTCATTTTACTTGGCAAAGTTATTTTTAGACATGGAGGCAATGCATTTAACACACTTAACATAATGTGCAATACAAGAAAGGCTCAAAAATTAGTTGCTATTATTGTTATTATTATCACTTACTGTTTTAGTTTTGTTACTCAAATATTTTAATCTGCATTACTAAGTCTTTTTGGTGGATTAGAAACTTAATATTCATTAATTTTAGCCACTTATGCTGGATTAGTTCTGTAACACAATTGTTTGATACTTATAGTCGAAGGGAAATACTCCGTGCTTTCAATTTCACTCTCTCAAAATGGAAAGGAGTGAAATGACAGGCATTAAAACGTGGTCTACTTCATATTTTAAGAGAAATACTTCATACTAATAAATAGAAGTGATTTGGGGCTCAGAGTACTCTTCTGAAGCACTCAGTTAATATCTAATAACACTGTGCTTCATTCCTATCTGTGACTTCACAGAAGTGCAAAATCGTGTTAAGATACTTGTTTCTCCACATTAGAAGTAGACATTCTGGTACTCTAAAATAGCTGTTGTAATGCTTATTCTAAGTGGCAAGATCTACAATGCACCTGAAATTTTTTATGACAGGGATATATTTTTCTCAAATATCAGTAACATTTTTTCTAAAATAAATTAGTCGTTAAATGGAGAGCTTAAAGGGGACTGTAATGCCTTCTTCTTATTAAGTAGCCTTATCAACGTGCAGTATCTTCACCTGGAGATCATGGAACCTCAAAATGTTCATTCAAAGACTGTAGAAAACTGATGGGTTTATAAAATTGTATGCAAAATTTAGGAATAGGTATTTTTCAGAGGGGCAGTTTGTACATTTAAGCAGATTGTCAAAAAATTTGACATCTCTTTATTCCCCACATTAATGGCATGTACTTCTTGAGTCAACAATATATTTTCATGACCATGTTTACCTATGTACTAGAAGCTGATGACAAACATCTGTCAAAAATCTATGAACAGTGGAAATTTTTTTCTTTCTGCATATGTAATCTGCATTTCAATTTTTAGAGACAATTAGATTCAACAATTGTTAGATTCAATCAAAATGTGTAAAGGGTACTAATACTGATCCTTAAATTGTCCACTTGGTAATTCACACATTTTTATTTATAAATAAAACTAGCTTATTTGTGATAAGTTTTTGAGCTACTATATTTATAATAAATGGACTCATAATACATAACAAAATATTTAAAACTTTTTATAAAGTTATGACTTTTCAAATTCACAGTCTGCCCAAAGCAGTCTAATGTACATTTTCAAAGGGATTGCTTTAAAGGAGTCTGGGTTGCTAGAAAGTTAAGCTTATTAACAGCAATCATTTTTATTTCAAATTAGGCTACACTTACTGCATTTATTGAAGGATTAACTCATTGCAGCTCAGGTAGTATCTTCCGTCTGATGGGAAAACTCAATGTAAAACCAGAAATGATCAAAGGGCCTGATGACCTCAAGCATCCCGTTCTAATTGAGACACCTCAGTCAAACTTCCTCAAAGATGCTGCACTGTTAATGAGGATCTGGAAAAAAATGGAACCCAGACTGCTGCAAACCGCCAAGCCACAGACACCCCCACTTGGGTGCTAAATGCAAATGCAGGCTGATCTGCATTGCAGAAAATATCTGTCTCCAAAAGACATCAAAGGCAAGTCAGATAAAAGATAAAAATCTCACTCTGAGGCACTTTGACACAAAAAAACTGTATGAAGGTTTCCACTCTTTAAAATAGAAGAACTGCTATTAATAGTAGCTGAAAATGCCAAGAAATTATTAATAACTAATGAGGTTGTATAGATTAAATTATCATGCTTCTCTGAGGTTGTTTCATGCTACTCTTTATTTTATGTTTCTATATGTTTACAAAAATAAATCATGCAAAATAGACATAGAAAAAAATGTTCTTTGCTTTATTTTGCTCCTCCAGAAATACTGAAAACCTACTTTAAATAAATGGCCCACAAAGAACTGCTAAAATGACTGGGTTTGGAGACATGGAAATTCAGCACTAGGACTTAGGAAATAGGACTGTAGGCCCAAAGAAGATTCTAGGCACAGCCTGTCCTGAATGTACCTTTGGCAGTGCCCTTCAGTAAAGTCCCAGATATCTGAATAAACAATGAAATATTCAATCAATCCTATTATGTTTTCAAACATTTAGGCTTCACTTTGTTTTCATAAAATGTTTCTTTTTTATCCATATTGTCATAAATCAGTATGATCTTTTTTAACTTTAACAAGGAAATCCATGCTATAGGAATAAAAAGAGAAGGAAGGAAGAATTTTCATTACTGTCTATTAAATCATAGCCACATGCAGTAGAAGCAAATCTTTCAGTCTTATTTGAGTGGTTAATGGTCATTCTTCACATCAGAGAAGGGTGGACAAATTTATTGACTGGCAAATAAAAAAAATAGCAAATACTACTTACTTGAAATTTAGACCTAATTAATTACAAAGCAGATAATCAAGTGTTCTCTCTTTCTCTCTCTCTCCCACCCATACTTGCTGTTTTCATAGATAACTGACAGTTAAAATAACATCCAAAGTAGCAATCTCCGGTCACAGTGAAGTGGCACACAATTCAAATCCTAATTTAGATATGATGATCCTATAAAATTTTATTTTTCTTGTTTGTTTTTGATCTTTTGTGAAAAATCAGAGGCTTTTTCAACTTCCTCCTTTTATTTATCACTCCTTTCTCCAAAAACCAATTTCATCCATTGGTGTCCAGATGGGCTAGTTTTGTGTGTAATGTGCAATATGTTTCAGCCTCATATTTACAGAACCAATAACACCTGGGATGTGCCCAACATCATTGCTTATCCTTCACTTGTTCTTCAGCCAGATTTGTTTTCTATGAAATGCTACATGCACCTTTATGCTTTTCATAAGTCAATTTTTTCTGTTTTCCATTTTATTGATTGATCTGTTAGCTTGTGCATGGCCGACTCTTGGTCTCTGTTATTGAATTCACTGTTAATAATTGCCTCTCTCCTTTGAAGAAGTAAGATTTTTTACTGTTAAAATTATGTCTGCAATTTACTATATATAATTTCTGTCCAAATTAGTCCTTTATAAAAATTGTCTTAATATGAGCAGCAAGTTACATTTCTATGAATACTGCTTAAAACTGTAAAATACTAGCAAAATGAAGTCATGGGCTCAGAGAGCTGAGCAAGAAAAAATACAAAGTCAATATATTTCAGAAACCACAGTATACCATTCTCAGGCCACTAGGAAACCCTTGGCCTTAGGTATTCACTAACTAAACCTTATGGATATAATTTATTGCTCTGAGGTTGTACCCAAGAATCTACAGCTACAGTATATTTTGTTATTTAGTCCAAGGAAGTAATATTTTCCTTCTTTCACTAATTTATTCCTTCAATGCACAATTATTAATCATTTACCACATGCCAGGCACTATGCTTGTCCAAAGATGAACATTTGAATAAGAACTGTGCTCTATATTTATAAAGTTCGAAATCTTTCTAGGGTGACAAAGAAGGGAACATAAAGCTTTAAATAAGGAAATATTTTAAGTGCTGATAGAAGGAAGTCCAGGGTAAGTGACTCATATAGGACATATATAAATTTGAATATACAGTGTTCCATGGTAATGCCACTGAAGTTTATTGTCAAGAGACAATGCCTATAGTCTTTTGTTGAGTGGAAAAATACAGATTGGGAAATAGCCTGTAAAGGAAAATGAAGGGGAATTACGAGGTTATTGTTTAATGGATACAGAGTTTCAGTTTGGGATGATAAAAAAGTTCTGGACATAGATGGTTATAATGGTTGCACAATAATGCCAATGTACTTAATGACACCAAACTGTAGATTTAGAAGTGGTTAAAATGAATATAATAATAATTTTTTTAACAAAAGAAAAGGGATGGATATACTTGTTCTGCAATATTGCAAGAACTTTCTTACAAAGTTAACACTTCTTACAAGCTAAGAATTGGAAGAGCCAGGCAAAACTCTAAATAGCTGGGAGCTACGATATCATTGCATAAAAGTAATATAATAAATTAATTCTTCTCACAAAATTCTAAACTCTGAAAATAAAGTGCAATGTTGTAATTACATCTTTTAAGTTACTGAATCCTCAAAGGCAAAACTAACTTTTATACCAGGGAATATTTTAATAGTATATCAGTAAGATCCTAGGGAGATGAAAAGTTTCTTTAAATCCAAGTGACTGAGGGTTCAGAAAACAAAACCCCAAATGAAGTCCTCAGAAGCAGCCTCAGAAGCAAAATTTTTCTCTGATCTTGTCCTGCCCTCCTGTCCCTCAGTCTCATTCTCCCCTGAGGCTAGCCATAGAAACTAGAAACTAGAATTCTGCCGATTATTACAGAGCAGATTTTGAAGGGCGAATTTTAAACTAAGACACAATACACTGGCATCTGAAACAGTTTTTTTTCTTTAATTATTTTGGGATCAATCCTATCGATCAACTTGTTAGGTCTCAAATATTTTGTAGAAAGCAGAACACCTTTTTCCAAAAGCCGACGATAAAACCTAAAAATATTCTGTGTGAAAAAAAATGGCCATAAAGAAATTATCTGACCTACCTTGTCTGACTGTAGATGATAAGACCCCCTATTTCAGAGAGGACCCTGCCCCATGCCCAGAAGGAAAAAAATGCGTTCTGAGAGAGGCCAAGAAAAATTTAGACAGCCTTGCTGGGTTTCCCTATTCAGTCTATTAGCATTAGATCATACGCTTTTTGCCCCCTCATATTTCTGCACTACTGTCTGTACTTTATTGACCTTAAGCATAAAATGAGATGATTTCCCCTGTATCTTTGGATCTTCATTCTGCAGGCTCTTGTGTATATACATTAAATACACTTATATGCCTTTTCTCCAATTAATCTGCTTTTTGTGAGTTGATTTTTCAATGAACCTTTGAACCTTCTGAGGGCCAAGGGTAACGCCCCCCCACTTTGCCCCTACAGACACATAGAGCAGAGGATTCTGCCAATTCAAAAACTTGTATTATAAAATTTAATGCTAGTAGTTTTAATCTAAATGTTATAAAATATAAATTTAGATATTGTAGAGAATATTTGTAGAGACAGATGTGAAATAACAACATTGAAATAGTTACTGCTGTTGTCAAACACTCCTACTTAAGTTTTGACCATCTTTTACTTTTAAGAAGTATAGTCTGCATCATTTTAATACTGAAAACTCCATAGCAGTCCAAGTAGTTTCTTTGAAATAAAAATTATTAGCAGTTGAGAAAAGCAAAAACGAAGTCATGTTAACATGGTTTTATCATTTAACTTTGATCAATTTTTGTTTTCACTGAGTCTGTTTTGACATTTTGGTAGGCCTTAGGTGCTTATTTTGAAGCCCTGTAGCCTACGTCATAATAAAATACTAAAAATTCAACATTTTCTTTCAACTATATATTTTCTATTAAATTTCAAAGATCATGGTGATATTTTGTTTTTGAAATTTGTTGGATATAAGAAATTCATCAGTTTCTAGTTGATTGTAATTTCTTAGCAATTGTGCATATTTGGAAAAATCCAATTTTAGGGTTGAAGGAGAGTATCCAAGAAAGAACAAACTTGAAAAAGGAGACCCCTTCCCAAAGTTGGAATTCAGACCTCTTCGTTGGAGAGAGGTGGTGGCAGCCCACTCTAGTTTCCAGGGTCAGAGCTGGTACAGGGTCACTGGGAAAACAGAAAACAAGCACTGAGAAAACAGGCAAGCTACAGCCAGAGCACAGGGACCTGCACAGGAAGAGGGTCACAGGGAAGTGATCGACAAGCCCATTGGGGCTGCAAGTTCACTGCAGAGAGGCCTTGTATTCCAAGTGTGTGAATGGGACAAAGCACAATCCAATGTCCTCACAGAGGCATTGCTGACCAACAATGCTGCAGCCAGAACCAACTGACCAGGAAACACACTCTCTAGCGCTATGGTTCCAGTGCCTTCTCTTAAGAAAGATCAACATCATGCTCACTGTAAGGGAAAAATACTTGACAGAATTCTGTCCATTATTACAGAGCAAATATTGAAGGATGAATTTTAAAGTAAGAAACAATACACTGGCATCTGGAACAGTTTTTTTTTTTTTAATTATTTTGGGACCAATCCTATTGATCAACTTGTCAAGTCTCAAATATTTTGTAGAAAATTTAAAGGCCTTGGGTCCAGGATTAATAATAACTATTGTTCAAAATGGCCCTGGCTCTGTACTTCTCCATAAAAGCAGTTCGAATCTTTGGTAGAGACTTCACAGCTTCTACAGCCCTTTTTAATTTTTTTGCTTTTACATATTCTAGTTCAAAAGAAAAAAATATGAAACAAAAATCAAATGGGGACCATTGAAGCAGGGTCTCTTCAATTTCAGTTGGATTTCTTTTATTCCTTTATTCATGAATAGTCAATAAACATTTATTGAGTGGCTCTGTTTGGCCTAGCACTATGGAAAAAATAATGGAGAAAATAAATACAACCTCTGCCCTCAAGTAATTCATTGTTGTGGCAAAAACATTCCTCCTAGAGGGAGAATCCTGTCTTTAGGTTGCTTGGCTATTGTATCTTTGCTGTCAGGTCAGGGTAATATTTGGAGATGAATATTTCAAAAGGCTAAAACTTGAGAAGACAGGAGGGAGATAAACATAGACGGGAATGATTATGAAAGAAAGAGAGGAATCTAACAAAAAACCTGATTCAAAAGTGGACAGGGAACTTGAATAGTTATCTCTTCAATAAAGATATACAAATGGCCAATAAGCACATGAAAAAAATGGTCAAAATCACTGATCGTTAGGGAAGTGTAAATCAAAACTATAATGAGATACCATCTCACACATATTAGGAGGGCTATTAAAGAGAAATAACAAATGATGGCAAGGATATGGAAAAATTGGAATCCTCGTATACTGTTGGTAAAATTGTTCAGCTACTGTGGAAATAGTATGGTGGTTCATTAAAATGTTAAAGATAGATGTTCTCCAGAAATTCCACTTTTGGATAAAAACTCAAAAGAATTGAAAGCAGAGTCTCAAGATATTTGTCTGATATTTTCACAACAGCATTATTCACAATAGCTAAAACATGACAGCCACCCAAGTGTTCATCAGTGGATGAATGGATAAGCAAAATGTGGTATATACATACAATGGAATATTATTTAGCCTTAACAAAGAAAGAAATTCTGATATATGCTGTATAGCATGGATGAATTTTCAAAATATTATGCTAAGTGAAATGAGCCAGCCACAAAAAGACAAATACTGTATAATTTCACTTATATGAGATAGTCAAAATCATGGGAGAGAAAGTGGAATGTTCATTCCCAGAGGTTGAAAAGAGAGGTTAAAGGGTATAGAATATCAGTTTACAAGATGAAAAGAGTTATGAAGATGGATAGTAGTAATGATTGCACAAATTATGAATGTATTTAATACCACTGAACTGTACACTTTAAAATAGTTAAGATGGTAAATGATATACCACATGCATTTTCCCACAATAAAAAAAAATGGTGAAAAAAGAAGTTACTTTCTCTAAGTTATACTTTTAGGAAGTGATGGAGCCAGGATTTAAACAGGGCAGCCGTCTGGATCTATCACCTGACCTCCTCATGTCTGCATTGCACTAGCCAAATAATGATACCATTATTGGTGCAAACTGCACTTGAACTAGAGACTTGGATTTTCAGATTCTCCACCTGAATTATTTTGAGGCTTAATAATTTCTACTGGGAAAAAAAATAAAAAATATGATGAAGATTATGTGAATCAGTTAAGGAGGTCTAGTTCCAAAAGAAATGCCCTTGTATAAAGAGAACCAGAATATTCAGATATTGGACATATCTCCAAATGATGGACAATTGTCACTATGCATTTTCAGACTTTCCTACTTCTAGAATCATCCCCCTTCCCAACAAAATGGAACACTTAAGCATTTGCAGAAGGATTATGCCATTAATTTCAAAAAGGTTGGGGTGCCCACTGTATGCTATGTACAGTGTCAGTTAGGGGCTGGGATATAATGGTAAGCAAAGTAGATCAGGTTCCTGTCCTCGCGGGGATTATAGTTTAGACAGTGTTATATTAGAGATAGAATTAGAAGTATGGTTATAAGTGTGGGACCTATGGAGAACTTGGTCACCGAGGGAGGTGTCAATGAGTGTGGAAGCTTCTATGCAGCCTCCAAGAATTTGACCAACCTCTATGATGTTATAAAGCCATTGCACTCTTCTTTGCTAATCCTGATTATTTTGAGATATCCAAATAACTTCAAATAAGGTGGATTTATCCCCAGCTCAGGTATAAATCCTGATTATTCTAAATCATTATTTCTCTAATTTTATCTTGCATTGGAATCACCTGGAAGATGTGTTAAAAAAGCAGATTCTAGAGTCCCACCACCTGAGTCAGTCCTGAGAATCTGCATTTTAACAAGTCCTACATCCTGTTGCTGCTGATCCAGGGATCACACTTTGTGAACCACTGACCTGAACTAATCCTGATAATCTCATTCCCCTTGCTAGCGACTAGCTTAGCCATGAGCATTGTAGCATGATTGTGGCCAAAGTGAGGGGTCATATGTTGGCAGACTCCTAAGAAAGTTTCTTTGCTGTTAAATGGGACATTCAAGAAAAGAAAGGCAATACCTCGCTTGTCTTTGTAGCCACCTTCTTGTAACCATAGGAATCAAAGCCTGAGGGAAATGCTAATAAACTGAGGATGGTAGAGAGTAGAAAGCACCAAGCTTGGCAGATGTTCTACATTTGGACTTCATGTTGAGATAATCAATGCCCTTATTGTTTAAGAGAGAGAGAGAGAGAAAGAGAGAGAGACAATGCCAATGTGATATTTTAAGACCAACTGAGGCCAAGAGAAAGATTTGTCAATTACTAGGGAGGAGAAATTGAGATATTAGTAATTAGAGGTGATTTTTGAGGATTTTTTTTTTTTTTACCATAGGGGAATGTTTTCATTCTGAAAATTTTAAAATTTTTGATTTTTTTAATAGTTGACACTAGTCTAAAGATAAATATAGCTAGCTCAGGTGTACTTTAACTTCCTAGTGTGGAGGAAGGAGTAGACAAAGAGTCATGCAAATGAAGATATAAGCAGAAGAATGACAGTTGTGGTGAAGAAATGTATGTAACATTTTGAGAGGAAAATGGTGTCCCTGACTTAGTTTGGATAATCAGAAAAATATTTTCTGAGCATTTTCTTTAAGCCATGATAAATTTGGGTATAAATTAGGCAAAGGCATGAGTGAGCCTGCTGGTAGTTGAGTAGGGGAGAGGATTCTAGGGTAGGAAATAGCTAGATGTGGGTAAGGAATATTTTCTGGGTAGAAATTTTAACATGTAGATTTTTATCCTCCATTAACTTCCACTCTCCCCTCATAAAAGCACAATCTCCATAAGAACAATGATACAATAGGTATATAGTTAGTGTGACAGGGCAATGTCTCTCAGCTCTAAAGCTGTGCTATTATTCAACTGAATCCTCCTTTACATATGCAATTTATTTTGCTTACAGTAGTCATGGATTTTAAATCTGAAATATTTAAAACTGAATTTCCCTCATAGCAAATTAGATTTAAAATCACTAACAGTCTACTTTCCTCACACTATGTATATGTTATTTCTAATTCCTTAACTAGCTCTACTTTTCTATATTACATACCAAATGTAGGCTCAATTAGAAAATTTTTGTTATTTTTTATTTTTAAAAATAGCATACCTTATATTTTTCCACAAGTCACTCTCTAGACCATTTATCAGTTTATTTTATTCAGGCAATTGTTATTAAAAGAATTTACTTAACATATTAATTTTTGTTTGTTTGTCAACTGCCTCCTTACACTAGATTGTGAACTCCATTAAAACAGGAACTCTGGTCTTGTTCACCATTGTGTCTCATCTCTGATAGAGTCTTGGCTTAATAAACATTTGAATCAAGAAAGAAGAAAAAGGAGGAAGAGGGAGAGAAAGAGGAGGAGAAGAAGGAGGAAAGAGAAAAAGAGAGAGAGAGAGAGATAAGGATAGCTTAGCAAATATAAGTATTACATAAAAGATCTATGTGTTATTATCACCCTGGATATAAGAAGTAACAATTTTGCATGTATGTAAATAGGATATTTTTATTTTGTCCTTATGCAAATAAACAAATATAAAATTATATTTTAAAATCTTTCCTTTGCATTTAAGTAAGTGCTCAATTCTTAAAAGTATTATTTGCAAACATTTCAAAAGACAGAGCAAAAGAACTAAAAGTTGTAAAACAGACATTATAAGGATGAAAATATTGTTAACATGATAGTAAGAGAAAAAGACAGAAAATATCTCTTTCCAGTTAAAGGTAGACAATAAAACTTGTTGTGTAATGAGCATATCAGGAGATATGATGGTCCATTCCAGCCAATTATTTCAGAGAAGCAGAGCGTACTTAAGTGGTTAACCAGATGTCAGAGGAAAGTCATTATACTAAAAGTTTCACACGAGATAAAAATGCATAATTTCAGCTTTTGTTGGAAACCATTTTTATTGCATTGTCATGTTCCATTTATTTTATGGTCTAAAAATGGCCTGAACTAAAATTTTAAGCAAATTCCATGAAATAATTATGAAACAATTTTACTAGAAGTAATGGGAAACATAAAATTCTGTGAGGCTCTGAAAACAAACACCAATTATAACACATTCTTGAATAAAAATCTTGCAGAGCATTTGAATTGAAAACTTTTACACACAGTCTTTTGTATTTGTCTGTATAACTTTGAGGTCGAGTAAGAAGACCTAGGAATTTGAGTTATACATTATTTTTTCTAAGCTAATTATTAATATAAATATAAAGAGGTTCTTATCCTCATAAAGATGAATGGAAAAGGTGCTAAATTCAGAGTTTCTGAATTCTTTGTGTTTATCTTTCTATAATTATCTTTTATCTTGCCTATTTACTTTCTCATTCTTTCTTCTTTCAAAAATTTCCTACAAAATACATTGTTAAGATCAATTTGTGTTTTAGAAAATGCAACCCAGATAGAGTTTTGTTTTTTCACATGCTATCTACAAAAAATGAATAAATTCATGATATTCTACAAAACTCTCATATTCCTGACAAAAATCATACATCAAAATGTCTTCCCACTTTAGTCCATAATGAAACCTAACAGAAGTTGCCATTATATTTACCAAATGATGTATCATTTTACTATGTTTAATAAGCAATCCTTTCTACTTTCTAATTCATATAATTTTTAGGAAAAAAATAATTTCTAAACATATTTTATATCTTAAAGAATTATTTATGGAAAATTAATTCTATAATTTCTGAATTTCTCTAGTTCTGAGTACTAATAATTTAGAGTATGTACTTTACCTTAGCATTTTACCACTGACAAGCTATAAAGCAAGGGTAAGATTTATAATATTAGTAAAATATCATCAAAAATAAATAAACTGTTATATTTAATAATATTTCAAAATGTACTTGGAATACATAGGTGTTGGATTTCTATCCATTTCTGGGGCACTGTATTCTAATTTAATGTGTGAATACACAAACACTTTAGGCATACACATGACTTCTCCTACAAATACATCTCTGTTACTTCATACCTAGTTTATTTCTCTTTTTGTTTCATCCTACAGGAAATCAATTTCAAAAAAAAGTTACATAATCTGATTTTTATTCACGAAGATGGATATCTTTACTTTAACCCATTGACCAGGTACATGATAAGTAAAAATGTGATTGCCTTTGTACAGCGTAACTATAGTCTTATGTTCTACCCCAAAATAAAGTTAACATCCACATATCATGCATTTGTTAAGTAGGGAGGCTTCCTTCTGACTCTCATTTACTTTCTTAAATCAGGACCAGGATTAACCGTCATGGAGCAAAAGGGAAGAGGAAGCAAGTACATCCAAACATACTTAGGCATTTTTACTCTATCAACTCATTTAGGCTATAATTGTTTAAAAAATAAAAGCCAAAGTTTCTAGATAATTGTTTAAGTCAATATTATGTTAACTTTGTACTACTCTGGAACTCACAACTTTTTAAGTGTGCTATTTAATTACGTAGTGGAAACACTAAAAATAACATCTAAGGCAGTAATTTTCATTAGGGCCAAGTATGGCTTCCAGAGGACATTTGGCAATGTCTGGGGACATGTTTGGTACCAACTGGAGGTGCTACTTGTATTTACCGGGTAGAAGCAAGGGATGCTGCTAAACATCCTACACTGCACAGAACACTCCCCACAACAAAGAATTTGGGAAACCTTGATCTAAATGTCTTGACCTAAAGGTTATTTAGTCCATTAAAATATGAACTTATTGTTGGATCTGATTTAAGCATTTCCCTACAAGTCCCTGATTTGGAAGCTGTACGTTGTCTTCATATTTGGCAAAACTTATAGATACAGAAAAATTTTCAATTTCACCAAATTGGTAAAATAAATTGCTGATTTCTGGTAAAAGTATCTGAGTAACAATTTTCTTAAAATAGATCATAAGAAATAGCAGAAGGTATCTGAAAAGAGCAACCTTTCTCTACCCTGAAGAAATAAAGAAAATAGTTGAAAAGAAATAAATTTCCATAACTTCATCGTTGTACTAAGAAACAGAAACAATATCAACAACATCTCTAAACCCCAGAGTGACAGATACAAACAGTACAGATTGAACCAAATGGATGGAAGATAGCAGATGTTAACAGAAACTGCCTTTCGAAAGACCAGAGAGAGTTATCAGAAATATGCTGTGGAAATTCTGAGAAACCATAATAAGGTTTGCTATTTTAGATTTAAGGCTGGAAGGTCAGAGCGAGAAGGTGTGGCATATTCAATATTGTAGATTACCCATTATCCATCTCAACCTCTTTATTGTGTACTTTCTTGTACCACAGAGATTAGAAACTGCAGCTCTGTTTCTATGTGTGATTTAGATTTCTATCATCAGATATACTTAGGTGAGATCTGAATTGGAAACTGAATTAAAACGAGGGAGAGAGAAAGAGAAGACAGATGAGAGGCACAGAGGGAGGGGTAGGGAAAGAGGGAGAGAAGAAGAAGAAGTAAAGGAGGAGGAAGAGACGGGAGGAGAAAAGACAAAAGTAGAGGAGAATAGAGGAGAGGAAAGGAAAGAAGAGAGGGGAAGAGACACAGAGACAAGGCACCCACTTGTCAAGCAAGTGTGTAGTGACTCCAGAGCCAACAATTCTGATGGTTCTTTCTTGATCTTTAGATGGCAGAGTGCAGTTGAAGTGGTGGGACTCAGGCTGGCAGTCGGTGCATACCTGCTTTCTCAATCTCAATTTTTGGTGTTGGGCAAGTGATGCGAAAGTAGATTAACATACTGTGTGTTATCATGGTGTCACTCAAAGTAGACAAAATGTGAAAACCATCGAAATGTTCCTCAAAAGTAGGTCACTTAGATAAATAAATGTATATCCATAGAATTTATTTAAATTCACCTCATTAAAATAATGTAGATCTATGTTCATTGTCAAGGAAAGATGTGATGATTCAATAGTCAGGCATTCACTCACTTAACAAATATGTGCTAAATACCTACTGTGTATTTGGCAATGCACTAAATACTGATGACAAAATAGAAATATTTCCACTCATCACATAAATTACTATTTAGAAATTTATGGTATATCTTTAAATAGAAAATGTTATGAAACTATGATGAACAATGATCTTACCTTTAAAAACATGTGTATTCATAGTAAAACATCTAGGAGGTCATTCAATAAATGTTAACAATGTGTATTTCTATATACTGCCTGATTTGATTTTTTATATCATACTTTTATTGTTTTTATAAGGTATATGTGGCATACTTATAAAATTTTTTTATTCATGGTACATTATTTCTTCTCAAGTCCAATGTGTCTGATATTTTAAGGAATAGTCTCACTTTATGTATGATATATATGTGTATATATATATATATATCTTTCTTTGTATATGTGCCATATTTTATATATCTGTTCCTGATAAAAATAATA
Source organism: Avahi laniger (assembly GCA_963575035.1). Classification (NCBI taxonomy): domain Eukaryota; kingdom Metazoa; phylum Chordata; class Mammalia; order Primates; family Indriidae; genus Avahi; species Avahi laniger. The sequence continues at coordinate 35,018 of CAUYSK010081848.1, forward strand.
CACTATGCCTTCCTAATTTGCAATGGCAACAAAAGGAATCAGCCAAATACAACTCTAAATATGTTGTAAAAATGTCATTTCTTCCAAATGGCAATGATTTATTGAGCATTTACAATGTATAGGACATAGTACTAATTAATTAACCCTCACTACAATCCACTATATTAGATCCAAAACCTAGCATCCCTTTACACATTAGGAAACTATTGCCCAGAGAGCATAACTATCTTGCCCACTGTATATGGCCAGTACATGATAGAGCATAGAGCCCCTAAGTTCATGTCTAAGATAATATATATTTTTATCTACTAATTTTATTTAACTTGGTGCTTCAAAATTATCTTCCAAAAGATTATTTTATCTTCCATCTTATAAAAAATAAACAGATATTAATAAGCTCCTAACAACATAGTCAATGCTAATTATCTTAACATGTTTGCCATTTAGAACTTAAGTTTGTCTTCTCACAGCATGAAGAAGCATAAATTCACTGTGTACATCTTTGGATGTGTTGAGTTCAATGCCTAAATTCAGTGGATTCAATTTATGATAACCTAATAATTGGCAATAAAATTCTGCTTCTTGCCATTCACAAAGCCTTGAAAATATATCTGTTTTGTTTAGTTTAGCTTACTGTCATTTCCTTTTGCCACAGAAAAACACTTTTGTTTTGAAACCTCTATTTTACCACTTTGGAGGGTAAAATAAAAAAAGAAAATAATGAGGCACATCACAATATTACAATAACCTCAGAAGTTTATTATATAACTTTAGCAATATATTGATATCCTTAAAAAGAATTCTCATTAAGAACAATGCATAGGCTATGTGAATCTAAGGGAAAAATTAATATATATTCTGAAATTCTGCAGGAAAGAATAGATTTGTCTGTTCTTTCTCTATTATCTAAGTAGGCATTTTGCTTTTAATTGTCTGTGTATAAAGTTGCATCCTTTCAAGGAAAGTTAATGATTGAAAGTTACCATCCTATTAGCTAAGTGATTGATGTTGGATAATTGCATCGTGAAAGACAGCAGATACAAATAAGAGCCTTCCTATTCTCACCAGTTTAGCACTCTTTCCTAATAAAGCACCAGAATATTACTTCCCAAATGTCATTATTCACACTTTGTTTTATAATCAAAATGTTATATAAGAAAGAACAAAGATGACAGTGGGATATGAAGAATACCAGTGTTAAAGATGAACGTGGTCATATTTTCCCCCATATGTGGAATAACACTAAATATTGTGCAGCTCTAGGGCAAATGCAATAAAATAAACATTAAGAATAATGTATAAAAAAGGGAATTCATTATGAATTCTAAAATCGACAAGTGAATTCTTACCAAAACAATTAAATATGAAAGAGTTCTCTGATTTTTGGAACTAAGCAATTCAAGTCATTTAAAAGCTCCTATGTTAAACTAGTAATTGCACTCAGGACTTGGAATTTGTAAGGCTGGTGGCAGGCACCCCTCCATTCCCTAAAGAAAAAAGCCCACGAGGCCCGCCATAAATAACTGTCAGACCCAGTTGGGTTAAAGAACAACCACACCCGAATGTTCACAGAATAAGAAACCTTTTTTGGTTCCTGGAATCTGCCCCTGCTATTTCTCAATATCCTCCAAAGCCACATGGAAAATCCCCAAACCGGCTTCAAACTGTATAAAAGGACCTAACTCCTCCACACGTGCGCGACTTCTCTGGCCCCATTTCTTGGGACCTGTGGATCTCGCCCGGGAGCACTCAATAAAGCCACGTTGTTTGGCCCCACTCTGCCTGTCTTTTCCTTTTGCGCCTAAAGCTTTACAGAATTAAAAAGTGAAAAGATGTCAGTTCTCAGAGTGGAAATGCACCATCTAAGGGACAGAGAGAAATGATGGAATGGGCTGTAGCCCTCTGTGCAAATACTTCACCCACTCTAGGAGTAAAGGAATATCTGAGAAGGTGTTCTATGAGCTAAACCTTATGGATAAATAGGATTTTGTCAAACTAAGAAGAAAAAATAGATAATTCCAGAAGGAAATTACATAAAAGAAGCAGACATGGTGAAGCTATGTGGAGCATTCACATAATACTTTGCAATCCAAAGCAGCTAACGAGGAGATTGCATGGCAGCAAGCGGTGGGAGATAAAACTGAAAGGAGGATTAGAGCTACATTATGCAATTTAAAATACCAGCTCCATTTTAGAAAGATAATTCTGGCAGCAATTCAGGGCAAAGGACTGAGGATCACTTTCAAGTCTGCACAGGAGTCTCAGTGGGAGATGATGAGAGAGCCTGAGCAAGTGCAGTGGGGGCAGAATGGGGAGCAGAGGGAGAACCAGAGAGGCTTGGAGGTAAAGTCAACATCAAAGGTACCCAGTTTCATGGGGAGATTTAAGGAGACAGGCAAACTTCAGCTTTAAAAAGTATGTGACACTTTGAGAACTTTCATTCATTTCATTTAACGTGTCTATGAAATAGCACCATTGAAACCCAGACAATAAGTAGTTTACCCTACCTAGTCCACAAAAAAGATTCAAATCTAAAAACAATAGCTATCCTCACTATTATTCTGATACTCTTTTCAAAATATAGAATAGCTTATGTAATTTTATCTATCCATAAAAATTCTAGGAGATGCTAGCTCTACATTTGAATATATATCCATATCTATATCTATCACTATCTATCTATATCTAGCTCGCTATCTAGCTATCTTCAGCTTAACCCTGAAAAATGGAAGAAATTATGATTTTATCTTCTGCAAAGAATTTCTTCAAAGTAACAATTTCATTATTTTATATATGATATACCGACAGTGGGATTTCTGATCTCTTGTCCTTTCAAACTCAGTTCCTATTTGCTCTATATGACTCCTTGCCAAGCCTGGACACTCTCATTCAGAAACTTTTGAATGTTCTGACAAACATTCCATATTTGCTGGTTCCAGCATAACCTACTGCTCCTCTAAACTAAAATGACCATAATTATACCCCTCCTTCTACTTCCCAAGTTGCATAGAATTATTTTTACCAACAAAGAACAGTTTAGACTTAGCCCACTAAAAATTTATAGCATCTTATTTCAATTATATCTTTGTTATGAGTTGGAAATGCTTATATTCATCAATCAATATATCTAAAATATTTTTAAACCTAGACTTTAAAAAGTAGTATTTTAAGTATTTCATATTTGATAATTTATTAAATTATTATTATTAATGTCAATAATAGTAAACTAGCATTTTTTGAGTATTTATTAGGTGTCAGACAGTTAAGTACTTTGCATGTATTACTTTATTTAATCCTCACAATAGATACATTATTATTATTCTTACTCCATAGTTGGAGGAATAGAGGGTCAGGGATATTAAATATTGCAAGGTCACAGACCTAGCAGCTGTCAAAACCGGAATTTAAATCTAGTTCTACTTAAACCTAAAGATAATTGTTATTTCATATTATACTATTGTTAAGGTCCCCATACAAAGTCCCTACCATAATACACAATAAAAAGTAGGAATTAAAATTGGCTTTAATTGAATGTCATAATTGCTTAAGTAAGAGATAAACAAATCAAAATAAACATAAAGATATTAATGACAATAATACAAGAAGTTTAAGAAAAATGTATTATTAATTGGAAAATGCATCCATAATAATGTTTATTTTTTAAATTAAAAGCCAATAGACATGCTTGTCTGTCTCTCCCTTTTTTATACAAGAAGTACTTGAAATAATACAATAGATTTTTCATATTTTTAAAGACTAAATTCATAATCATGGGGGAAAACCATAAAATGTAAAAGCAAGAAATCTTTTAAGAAATTCTGGGAAAATAGGAGGTAGGTGTGGCACGTTTAATTGACAAGAAAGATCAGAGGAAACTACAAATAAAGCCACATCATAGAGGATTGTAGAATTGCTCTTAAATGAAAGTGAATAATCAAAGGCAAGGGAGGATCTGCAAGGACTGAGGGCCTTCTTTAGCATATTTGAAATCTTCATTCTGAAAAGCAAAGTAGCAGGGGCAATCTTCCCTCTCAAGCACCCTCAAAGATTTTCTAAACAGTGTGAATTATCTGCTTAAAGAGAGACACTATTGCAATAACTACAGATGAAGACTGACAGGAGCAGAGCTAACTCTAGACCACCGCTAGGACGACTGAGGCAGAAACAAAAAGAAGAAACAGGTCTCATTCAGGCTCCCAGTGACTGAGTCTATGTAAGACTTTGGACTTCGGACTTTCTTCAGGCTCTGGCTAGAGAAAAAAAAGTAGAGCAAGAGCCCCAGTAACTCTTGAGCCTAAAAGGAACAGGGAAATGTCATATCGAGAATATAAACTAATTTCATGCTCTCTTTTCTCCATAATCATTTGGACTTTTTAGTTATAGTAAGAACAGGGGTTCAATAACAAGGAAATATCAATAATTAAATATATTTAGGAAGAAACAACATTGGATGAATAGATATTTGACAAAATTAAAAGTTTCATGTAAAGATAGAAATCTCTACAAACAGACCACATGAAAGTAACTGAATTCAAGAAAACTATATATTCAGTATTCTCAATAAAAATGAGCAGCTGATATAAAGAAAAAGTTTCTTCCTTAACAGAAATTAAAACAATATATTTTAAAAGCAAACAAAACTCAAGGTGGCTGAAAATTGGCTCAGTAAACCAGAAGCTCTGAGGGTGTGTCCCTGAATGCTAAGCAGAGGGCAAAGTGGTAGAATGCATGAGAGAAAAATTAAGGAAAAGGAAAAGATTTATCCACGTTCCAAGATCCATCTAAGAGAAAGTTATACAAGGATAGTGCAGAATTAATAAACAGAGGAAGTTAAAGATATGGTTGAATAACTCTCTCTGAGTTGTGGAAATATAGTGTTCAGATTGAAAGGGCTTACATGCCTCTAACAAAAAAAAAATTAAAAAAACTAAAAAAATCTACTCAGTATATTGTAATGAGACCAATTTAGACTTATCTTTGTCAAGTTTGATACTCCAAAAATAAGTGGAAAGAAAAAACCAAAATACAAAAAAAACCCAACATAATAATAAAAAAAAATCCATGACATAAATTTTTTATTGCTGCTAAAAGACAATAATAATCTGCAAGGAAATTATTTTAAGCCTATCAATTTATGCCAGGAAAAACTAACATTCCAATATAAAGACCAAAATATACTTCAAAAATTTCTGGAAAAATTCATAGTCGATAAATTGAGGAAAATAGAAATTCAAAAAAATTTGTGGAATACAAGAAACATTGTTGAGGCAAATAAAGGAAAAGATAAAATTATATCTAAATAATTATTTATAAAAATGTACATTAAATTAATAAAAATATGAAATGATATTATAGATAAAACAATCTTGGGGTTGTTTATGAGGGAAAATACTCAAAAAGAGAAATGTTTAAATATTCTAATATATCAGTAGAAACAAAAGAATTTAAAACATAATGCTGTAAATAGAAATAAGAGAAATATTTTATGTTCATGAAAGTTTAAATCCATCCAGGAAATAGAACTAGAATGAATATGTTTTACATTTGAAAATAAAGCCATGACATGTATAAAGCGCAAAAATACTAGAAGCACAACATAAAATTTAAAATTGTGTATTCAACCTGATAGACTTGAATAAGCCTCCTTAAAGAATTAAAAAATCAAATATTCAATAAACAAAAAAGAAAACTAACATATGATTAATAAACAAACCTCATAAACGAGGCAACACAAGAAATCCCATTAAGTTTCAAAAGCTTAAGAAAGACCAAATTACTTAACCAAAATGCAATATATCCACAATAAAATAAGAAAAGATTAGTCCTAGAAGTTTGTTCACTTGTAAATTTGTTTATAATTAATTCTAATTAATTTAAAATTAAAACTTTTAATTAAATTAAGCTGACATTTCAGGTAATTTAGAAATCAAAGGCAAATAGAAGCTTACTCCATCTATAAAATGTAGTCAAAACAATTCTCAGATAAAATGACAAATACAAGTCAAGATTAATGAAATTTAAAAGAAATGTGTAGCCTTGATCAATAAAATAATTTAAAAAGTACTTTGTCTAGGCTATCAAAAGTAATTAAGAAATTTAATAAAGATATAAAAATATTAAATATTACCAGGAATATGGATGAGTGAATGAATAAATCAATTTAGTGAGCATAATGCAATTGTATGTAAATACATTTAAAAATCTAGATGTAACAGATTAATTTTTAGGAGTATGTAAAGCACAAAAATTTATCAAGAAGAGATAGATAACCTGACAAGACTAATAACTATAGAAGATATTGAATAAGTAGTCAATGTTAAAGCCAAGACTTTTTATGAATGAGATGTGGAAATAATACAGAATTTACCTAACATTAAAAAGTCAGTAAGTGGTAAACTTAAGAGTCAAGCCCTGATTTGTCACAATAAAAATGTATAGTCTTAAATATTACACATATAAGAATAGCATGTTGGATGTTGGGCAGGGGAGAGGGGGGAGGAGGGAGGAGGGAAGAGGGGACAGGTATATGTATACACAAAGAGTGCAATGCGCACCACCCAAAGGATGGACATATTTGAAACTCGGACTTAGGGGGGAGGGAGGGGCAAGGGCAACATACGTAACCTAAACATCTGTATCCCCATAGTATGCTGAAATAAATATTATACTGAAATGATGATAATGATAATGATGCAATAACATAAAACACCCTCAAAATGTAGTTTATGCTAGTATGAATTAATATATCCAGATAAAAGATATCAACAATATTCTCATATAATAGAAAAATTACAATTAGAAAATATAATTAAAGGAAAACACCCAACTAAACACAGTTGTAAGTGTTATAAAATAAGAATCAAAGTACAGACGAATTTGTAGCATATACCATTTTTCAATCATCACAGAAGAACAAAGGAAAAATAAATGAAAACATCCACTGTTCATAAATGTATGATGAAATGGATATCATCACATGTTTTTGGTGGGAGTATGAAATTGTCCGTCCTTTTTGGGAGGGACTTAGAATTGTGTACGAAAAAAAAATGCATACATTTTGTTCTGGCAGTTTAACTTTTGATTTTGTGTGTGTGTTTGTGAGTGTGTGTGTAAATGTGTGTGGAAGGAGTGAGAGAGAGAGAGATTCATAATAGCATAATTCACAACAGCACACATTATAATAAAAAATATGGGCTGGGCGTGGCAGCTCACATCTGTAATCCCAGCACTTTGGGAGACCTAGGCAGGAGGATCACTTGAGGCCAGGAATTCGAGACCAATCTGGGCAACATAGCCATATTTCATCTCTACAAAAAATAAGAAAAATTAGCTGGGTGTGGTGGTACATGTCTGTACTCCCAGGTACTTGGGAGGCTGAAGTAGAAGTGCTTTTTAGCCCAGGAGTTCGAGGCTGCAGCAAGCTATGATTATGCCACTGCACTCCAGCCTGGATGACAGAACAAGACCCTGTCTCAAAAAATATATATGGAAACACAAAAGATCTGCTCAAAAAATTATGAAATATCCATAGTCTACATCTAGATATATAGACATGGAAAGTTCTCCAACCCACAATATTAAGTAGAAAACAGCAAGTTTCTTAATACTCAATGTAGTTCTACCATTTTATGTATGCATATATTGAGGTGGGCTGGGTCCTTCGTTTATGAATTATAATAAATATATTTTTAGAAAGATGATCATTTTTGCTGTTTTAATAAATGTATTTGAAATGTATACTTAACTTTTATTTCTTATTTTCACATATAAGATTGAAGAGTTCCAGGTATTCCAAGATTATTTTTTTTAACTTATACACAAAGACTATTAGAAATTACATTTACTTGAAATGAATTCATAGCCTATCTTTCCACTTTGGCCCAAACAGTGAAGATTGTCACAAGATTTATTCTATTGGCTCGGTGTTTATTGAATGTCTGTTGTGTACAGGCTAACATGCTAAACTCAGATTTTGTCCCAAAACTCATAATTAACTTTCATCTGGTTGAATTCACACACTGAAACAAACACTAATAAATCTCTAGATTGCTTTTCCTTGTGATCTCTTAACAAACTGTTAATGTTTATTAGCAGTCAGATATTTTGACTGTCTTTTGAGACAAAAGAGAAAACAAACATAAAATTTCTGCTTAACAGTGTTTCTATAATTCTTCATCCAGTATGTCAAAAAACACACTTTGAGAATAAATTCTACAGAAAACATTTCTCTTTATATCCTATATATTTGATACTCATATTTTAAAATATATACTATATACAGTAGTATATTTATTTCAGTTCTTGTTTTATTAGGAATTTTGGATAGAGTTGGATAGCTCAGAAGAAAGAGTCTGGACAGTTTATGAATGTTGGATTTGAGAAAAACATAGTGAAAGTTATTGATATTAATAACAGGATGAAGTTTCAAAAATTCCTCTGGGTATCTCTATGAGGTGGGACATTGATCTCAAGAAAATTCAAGAAAACTCAAGAAAACAATTCCCTGGAGAATGTAGCTGTCTAGTATCCTATTGTGTACTTATCGAGAATAGTTTTATGACATATAGAAATGCTCAAGTGTGTTTAAATGAATAAATAAATAAATATTTTCCTAAATTATTTAATAACTAAATTGCTGACCAGGAACTCAGGAGAAAAAATACCCTACCTTTGAGTAGATTTAAGTGCAATAAAATAATTATTTTAAAAAGTTCATTACATGTAAAGTTATAAAGGAATTAAAAATAAATCAGCCAAATATTCACATAAGTGAAGGTTAGGTTAGATGCACAGAGGGAGCATGAGATCTGGAGAAATCTGAAGGATAAATTGGAGTTATCCAGGACAAGACAGATGGTGAAAGAGTAGAACGTAAACACAAGTTAAAGAACTATTTTCTCACATGTCATCTCAGTCTTCTCAGATGCACAGAATAGATTTTTGGACACCCCTTTTCTTACTATTTCAGCTAAAAGCCATGAAGGATGTAATTTTCATCTCCATGATATGAATTATATCTAACATAATTTTTTATCTGTACCCCCATAATATGCTGAAATAAAAAAAAAATTTCTTGTGATATTGCCCTAATTCTGACACTGCTCATCTGTCTTGGATGATTGCAATGTTTCTGATCTCATCTTCTCACTCCAATAGAGAACTTTTTCCGATGTATCCTTTTCTTTTTCTTTTTTTTTCATTCCTAATCAGTATATTCCTAGAAGACCGTGCCAACCATATAACACCTATCTTGAAGACAGAGTCATGGCTCCTCACAGTAACATTTGTACAACAGCAAGCTCAATTGTCCTTATATGACATTAACTGACCTTTCTATTGTTTTTCCTTCCATTAAACTCTTCATGAAACCTACATTATAATTACTGTGAAAAGGGAATCAATTATGTTGCTTTATTCATAATGTGTTCCCAACCTTATATTTTTTTCCAATATTATCCATCACTTACTTATCCACTCAACATGAATGTGGTGAATGCCTTTCCTAGGCCAGACACTATGTTTGGTATTAAGGACATTAAATATTAAGATGGGTCTATGCCATAAAAGAAACATGGTCAAATGATTGAAATAGACAAGTAAACCACAAGCTATAACACAATATAATGCCTTAACATTTTTTTCATCTTTCCAAATTTAGTAAAATTTCTTATGTCATGAAAACTTTCTCGAAATCTTGAGTTTAAATGAAACTCCCTTTTCCTTTTTCTGCTATACCACTTAGATCTATTTAATTTTTCTTTGTAATATAATTAGTTCATTCATTTATTCAGTGAATATTTCACTATGTGCTAGATGTTTCCTGGGTGCCCCCTACTGGTTTATAAATTCTTTTAGGATAAATCGTACGTCTGATTTTTAGTTCATCAGTGTCTAGACTGTAATATCCTGTTTTCAGAATTAAAAATTAAATAAATCATGTAAATATGGCACTGGAAGATGACTTGATTATAAAAAAATATATTGGTCAACAAAGGTATGTGTCTCTCATAAGAGCTAATCCTAGGTTAAGTTGTCTTATTACAAATACATGTTCAGAATAACACAGTGCCATCCATATGCTACTCTCTCCAAGTGAGAATGAATCTAATGTATTGTGTTTAGTTTGGAGTTTTGCAATACAAGAGTTATATTGGAAAAATAAGGGTGTGTGAAAGCACATAAACAGAGTGATGAAAGCTTTGGAATATTACATTATGGAAAAAGAGTTGAAAAGTTAGATAGATGGAAATGTTTACCTGTGGAAAAAGAAGAATGGTGAGGGAAGTGGGGAGCGGGGAATTGCCAACTTCAAATTTTGCATAATTATTCACACAGCAAACCTACAATTGATGCAAAATATATCATAGAGACATAGAGTCAGATTTTGATTTAAAAATATAGGTAGAAGCTACCTCTTAAGTGTTCATGCAGAGCCTGGATAAACACTGAATTGAAATTTCTTAGTTGCGATGTCGTAGTAGAAATAGGATATTGAACTAGATTATATCTAAGACTAGTTTTCAAGTTATGAGCTTGAGGTAATTTACATATCTAGCTATATTTTAATTTTCTATTGTCTTTTTATTTTAGTATTTCATTATTTTCACTTTAACTAGAAAGAATGATGTGTAAGTGAATATATATATGTATTAAATGTTTATACTAAGTAGTATTTTGAAGCATAGACTTTCAGAGGTAAAACAATATTTTCTAGCATGTATAAATTAAGAAGTCATTAAAAGTGTGAGTGCCTACAAGGTGTTCATCAATTATATACTCACTCATAATTGAAGGTTCACTTTGGTTTTACATACAGTTTTCTTTCTTAAGTATAAGTCTAATTGGGGAGATTTGTATATTTAACATAATTAAATAACAAACTGATACATGGCTTCAAATACTTTATATGTTTGATTTTTTGCCATTTTTTTAGCTACAATATTTATTATATTTATATAATGTCAAGACAAGCACTATTTAAATAAAGAATTATAAAACTGTTAAATTTATTTTTGTATGAGATGTGATATTAATGCATTTGATGAAGAGAATGAATAGAAAGACTTAAAGAGCAAAGAATAACAGAGATAATGAGAGAAGCAACATGATAAAGATATGTATAAAAGAAGAGTTAATGACATAAAGTCCAAAAACCCATGGGAAGAACAATCCATTGAGTGACTCTGCCAATTACCTTGGGCCATGTAACCACCTTGACTCTCGATTTTCTTGTCTCTGTAGTAGGGATATTGTACAGATCATAAAGGTCCCTTCGAACTCTAAACATAAAATTTTATAACATTTCCTCTGTATTCACCATCAAATAAAATACATCTCAAATGCTTTCAGAAGCAAGCAAGGTTTTTTTGAATGAAAGGAAAGATACAGCTATTATGGCTTTGGGAATATTTGTAAACTCTCAATTATCCAGTTTTGGGATTATCAGTTACCTTTATTTATCTTTGGTCTTTCCGTTGTCTATTTTTTTTCAGTCATTTCATTGCTTGTTGATACTAGAGGCCTTGTAAGGAATAGTCATATGGGAAATTGAAATTCACAATTTGCTTCTATTTGATCTTTTTAAAAACATAAGAGTATTAAATAGATTAAAATGAGAAATTTGAATTAACCATGGACCAAACTGCAGATAAATAAGACCACTATTAAGACTGCAGAACTCTTAGGGAGAATTGCTTCTCAATTCCTAACAATAATGTCAACAAAAAATTTTAAAATATAACAATAATTATATAATTATTGACCTGAAGGGAAAAAGAAAAACTTCCCCTTTGCCCCTGGAAGATTCACTGAAAAATCAATTTGCAATAAGACAAATAAGAAAAAGAAATTACAAATTTATTTACCATGTGCACAAGAAGAATCACAAAGTGATAACCCAATTTCCCAAGGGATTCCAGAAGTTTATATACCCTTATTGTAGAGGGGAGCGAGAAATGGGGAATATAGGTGATTCTGCTGAGTGGCAATAAATTGTTACTAGGGAAGACGAATAGATACTTGAGAGAATGAATGGATGGGGGGAAATAGATTGACTTATAAATGATTCTCTTTGTAAATTAAATTAACCTGAGAAATAGGTAATTTCTTTAAAATGGGTTGGACCAGATCTGGTTGCATTCTTGATACTCTTTCCTGTAGTACATAGAGATAGCAAGGAGTGGTAGGAAAGACAATTAATTGTTCTTTTTGATGAGTCTGAGAGAGGGAAAGCCCCTTCCAACTCCTGCTGAGCTCTGAGAGCCTTTAATTCAAAATACTCTTCATACCAAGAAGTCATATTTTGGGGTCAAATTTCCTGAGCTCCTTCATACCTTTAGTCATTGGAATCATGCCTAATAAAAGTACTAATACTGGTTCCTAGAGAAGGCCATGCATTTAAAGATTTATTGTAATTAAATCCCTAAGACTGAACCAAAATAATCAAATTATAAAAGAATTGATTCTAAGAAAATCTGATTTTATTTGAATGTGAGATAATATAATACATAAAGATATGTTGCCTGAATATGCAGACATATTACTCGGTGATGTGGATATTCATGAGTCCAATTTATCTGTATAATACAATTATATTTAAGTAATATAATAATAAACAAAACAAATAAAATCTGCTAATCTAATTTAAAGGCTTACATGTAGAGGTAGCTACAATATAATTTTAAATAGATCTTTGCTTTGTATAAGCTAATATTTGGATTGATAAAACATTTTATGTTCATATAATTTGAATGACCTTTTCTTAATGACAATATAAGAATTATGAAAAATTTTACTGATTTTCTGAATGGACAATCCTAAAAATATTAATAGTTTAATTATCATTGTATGGTACCATTAGCTTCTAACAGATGTATATACATAGAAGACACTTCTAAAAGCTCTTTTGTTGTGCAATGATCACATAAACAATTGTCTGATCATTATCTACATAGATCTATTTGTTCTATTTCTATTTAGCTGAGAATTTATATCATAAATGGATATTGATTTTGGACAGATGCTTTTTCTGTATTGTGGAAGATTGCATTTCCCAAAAATGGCTGCAAAAGTATTTCCCGTCCAACATGTTTTCTACAGTGTGACCGTGCCAATTGAAATCTATGTCTCTAGTTCTTCGAAGTTGAGCAGACTTTGGGACTGCTTTGTTTAATAAAATATGGTGACAGTAATGCTATGCTGGCAGATTAAGAATGTAGCTCTTTACCGGCCAGGTAGTTTCTGCTTCTTGACACTTGGAAGACAGCCACCATATAAAAAATACAACAATCTTGAAACTACTGCACTGTGAGAAGTCAAGCCACATGGAGAGGTACTACAAAATGAGATGATGAATATTAGAGAGAAAGTCCAAGGAACACCCAGGCTCCAGACTTATGAGTGATGATGCCATCATGGTAATGAATTTTCCAGCCTCAGCCACCTTAGCTGAAGACAAATGAATCAAAGAATGATCTAGCAGAGATCTTCCTGAGTTCTTGACCCGCAGAACAGGGGCAAAAGTAAAGTTATTGCTATATGCAACTAAATACTAGAGTACTTGATAATGTGGCAATGAATAATCAAAATAGATACCTAGTGAGATGATAATATAAACTTCTCTCTTTTATTCTGTTAACATGGTTAAAAAGCCCATTGCTTGATTTTCTAGTATTGAAACAAACTTGTATTCCTAAAATATACCAAATTTAGATATAATGCATTACTCTTTTATATTTTGTTGGACTTGATTGCTACCATTTTGTTGAAATTTTTGTTTATAAGTTCATGAAGGATATTTGTCTGTTTCTTTTCTTAAAATTTCTTTGCTGGCCTGCTGAAAGGAGTTGGTAAGAGTTTCCTCATTCTTTATTTCTATAAGCTGACATTGTTTCTTCCTTAAATGTTTGATAGAAATCATCAATGAAACCATCCAGGCCAGGATACTACTTCGGTTTTGATTATAAAGTCAATTGCTTTAGTAGATTAAAGCTATTCAGGTTTTTATTTCTTCTTGAATTAGTCTTGATAAATTATATTTTTAAAGGAATTTGTCCATTCATTTAAGTTGTCAAATTTATTAGCATAAAGTTGTTCATAACATTCCTTAAACTGCTTTAATATTTGCACAATCTGCAGTGAAAATCCTCTTTTATTCCTGATATTGGTATTTGTATTTTCTCTTGTTTCATTGCTTATTCTTATGAGAGTTATCAATTTGTTAATCTTTTCAAAGAAACAACTTAAGACCTTATTAATTTTCTCTATAGGCTTTTTTTTCTAATTTTTTGATATCTGCTTTGATTTTTATTATTTCTGTTCTTCTTAGCATAGATTTATTTTGCTATTCCTTCTTATAGAAGAGATGTAGGTCACTGTAAGTCTTCCTTCATTTCTCGTATTTAATAGTATATAATTTTTCTGAGTAGTTTATTACACAAAGTTTGATATGTTTGTCTTCACTATCATTTGATTTGTAGTATTTTATTATATATGTAATGATTTTTTCTTTGAGCCATGAGTTATTTAAAAGTGAATTAAAAAATTTCTGAATAGTTTGTTATTGATATCTAATTTAATTATTTTATTATTAGAAACAATTTTTTCTCAGACTTCATTCTTTTGAGTTTTATTGAGGGTTACTGTATGTCCTGGTATACTGCCTTTCTTAGTGGGCACGGAATGTGCACTTGAAAAGAATGTTTGCTGTTGTACTGTGTGGTGATCTATTTTAAGTATCAACTGGGACAAGTTGGCTAGTTGTGTTGTTTAGATTGTGTATGACCTTAGCCATTTTTTAAAGGAATGTTAAAATACTCATTTTTAAAAAGGGGGTTAAAATTTTTAACAATGATTGTGGATTTGTCCTATTCCTCCCTTCAGATTTTTATTAATCCCATAATATTAGGTGCATACATGTCTAGGATTGTCATGTCTTCTTGGAAATTGTTCTTTTTATCATTGTATAATGTTTTTCTTTCTCTTATGGTAGTCTTTAAGTCTACTTTGGTATTAATATAGTCATGCTAACTTTCTTCATTTGTTTACGTTGTTTCTCTGTTTTATAGCATAATTTAAATGTATATCATATAAATAACTTATAGTTCATGTTGTTTTTTTTTTTTTTTGAGACAGAGTCTCACTCTTTTGTCCGGACTAGAGTGAATGCGGTGGCGTCAGCCTAGCTCACAGCAACCTCAAATTACTGGGCTCAAGCGATCCTCCTGCCTCAGCCTCCCAAGTAGCTGGGATTACAGGCACGCACCACCATGCCCGGCTAATTTTTTCTATATATTTTTAGTTGTCCGATTAATTTCTTTTTATTTTTAGTAGAGACGGGGGTCTTGCTCTTGCTCAGGCTTGTCTCGAACTCCTGAGCTCAAACAATCCACCTGCCTCGGCCTCCCAGAGTGTTGAGATTACAGGCGTGAGCCACCACGCCCCTCCCCTCATGTTGCTTTTTTATAGGCTGTTAATCAATCTTTGAAATAGTTTAAGTTTTCCATCTTGCTGGTTGTTTTCCATTTTCTCTTTTGTTCTCTGTTGCTTCTTTCCTGCCTTCTTTTGAGTTAATTCAATATTTTTTATCATTTCATTTTATTTCATTTATTGGCCATCAGTTACAGCTCATTTTGTTATTAATTATTTTAATGATTACGTGAAGGTTAACTTTCTATCCTTAGCTTATCAGAATATATTGAGAGTCACTATTTTCCTCTCAAATCTTCCCACTTCCTGTCACACCTGACATTATATGGTATACTTTACTCTTCTTCTTTATCAATGCATACTTTATATTTCTGTCTTTCCACTTACCATTTTTTGCCTTACAAATGTATTAACCTTACAACAGTATAATTCCATTTACCCACAGGTTTCACGACCATTCCATTACACTTAAAAGATTTAAAATCTATTACCTTATTGTTGTCATATCTCTTAGAATAGAAAGAAAACATAGTCTCTTAGATTTTATCTGCTTGCTTACCTTTCCTGGTGCTCTTTATTTCCTCTTAGAGATCCAACTTTCCTTCTGCTATCATTTCCCTCTGGCAAAGCTATTCTTGTAGTACAGGTCTTCTGGTGACAAATTCTCTCAGCAATTCTTTATTTGAAAATGCATTTTTAACCTTCATTTTTGAAGAGCATTTTTTGACTAACTATTTTGGTGTGGTTTGTTTGGTTTGTTGATTGATTTTTTTCTTTCATAATTTTAAATATATGTTTCCCTGTCTTCTAGTCTTTGTTGTTTCTGATAAGAAATCACATTTTGATCATTGTATGTCTGTATATAATGTTTCTTTTTTCTTTGGCCAATTTCAAGATTTTCATTTTAACTTTGGTATCAGTAATTCGACTATATTATGCCTATGTGTGATTTTCTTTACATTTATTCTTTTTGTATTTTATTGAACTTATTTAACCTGTAATTTGGTGCTTTTAATCATATATGTTATTTTTGACCATTACTTCCTCAAAATGTTTTTCTTCCTCAAACATTTTCTTTTTTTTTAGTAGAACTCTATTTATCTTCAATCTTTTTATTTTTTTTCCTTCTCTGTTCTTCACATTAGAAAATTTATATTTATCTGTCTTCAGGTTTAAAGAGTCTTGCTTCTTCCATCTCCAGTTTTATACTAAATTTCTCTAGGGAAATTTTTATTTCAGTTATTTTATTTTCCAGACCTAGAATTTTTATTTTACATTTATATTTTCCATTACCTTGCTGAAATTCATTCTTACTGCTGACTCAGTAATTTTTTCTTTAATTTTTTTTCTTTAATTCTTTGAACATATTTTTCTTTGATTTTTTTTTTGTACCTCCTTATAAATGCTGTTAAAAAGTTTTTGTCTCTTTTCCTTATTATGGACCATTTTTTTCTTTTTATGTGTGTTTTTGACTAATTTTTTTTGACAGAATACTAGATATTATGAATAATATTTTGGAGAGTCTCTGAATTACTTTATCTTCCACTGGAAAGTTTTGATATATGTTTTATCAGGAAGTTCAATTACTGCTTTATTATCATAACTTTGTTATAGATTGTTTGTGTCTTATTAGTGAAGAGCTGTGAAAAATCAAAGTTTAAAAAGACTAAAATTCTACATTATGTGTCCACTGGAGATCTTGACGAAGCTTAGTTTTATATTCTATTAAGGTATATTTTATGAATGTGTTATTTCATGGGCATGGTGGTTACTCCTAAGAAACATACTTTCTGGTGTCTAGTTTAGAAGACATATGTATTAGTCAGATGTTAATAAGATCTCTCTACTCTGAAATGGCCAAAATTGCAAAATTCCTTAGCATTTCTTTTCCTTCTACATTACTTTATTTATAGTATCTGTTTCACTCCCAAACCCATAGCAGCAGGTAATCCTAAAGTAGTGGTGTCCTGTGCACATACAATCCAGGACCCAACCACGGAATTATAAACAACTCCAAACAAACTCTGGGCTCCAAACTCTGGACTCCCTGATTTCCTTATAGGTTCCTAACATTTTTGGTTACCTGAGTTTAGCAGGACAATTTTGTTCTAAAAAATCTCCAGCTCTCTGTGGTGTGATCAAGAAATTATCCACAAGTAGAGATTATCCGCAAGAAAGCTGATTAATCAAGTGGATAATCTCTTGAATTTCTCTCTCAGGGATTACAGACTTGCCCTGTCTATTTTTCATTGCCTGAAAGTCATTGCCTTATATAGTCCCAGTTTTATGCATACTTGTGTTCAGAGAAACTGCTCTAGTACAAATTTCTTTATCATGGACAGAAGAGAAAGGCCATTTATTCTTTTGTTAAACAGCTTTACATTGCCTTCTGTTATTGGCTCAAATTTATGTACCTAAAATAATGCACATGGTCCCATAGGGTATTTATCATTGCAACTGAAGAAAGGGCTGTCAAAGAGAACCAGAGCTCGAAAGCAGTTAAAGGTTAAAGTGGCAAAAACAGATTTTATTCAGGAACTGTTACAACAAAAGTAAAGAGACCTCAGTATAGAACTGGGCTCAATTCCTAGTATAATAAGGAAAAGTGAGGATTTATGGCCAAGGAGCAAAGTAGGGGTGAGTGTATCAATGAATAAATTACCAAAAGAAGATATCAAGGGTGGGAGGATTCTTGCTGAACTGACTTAATGATTCTTGCTGAAGGCTGGTAAGGGTGATTCGATATCTAGGGAGGAGGTTCTCTGTAATGACTTAAAAGGATTTTTTTACAACTGAATTATATAGGCCCAGCAAGGGTGAGGTTAAGTTTGAGAGGTATCATTGAAAAGAAGGATAATGAACTAAAGTTTGGTCAGGAGAGAGTTTTTGTTAGCGTCTGGACTTTAGAAACATTTTACAAGCTTGATCATAACTCTTTGACTTTGATTTTATTATATATAGTATTTTACTGCTGTTATCATTGTTTTCTACAGCCTAACATTTCTGAAAAAGGGTTGCAGGTAAACTTTGAAGTGTGTACTTAATGTTACAATCTTTATTTTTCTGAAAAAATTAATATTACAATATACTATCAAATTGGTATGTTCTTAGAATTAAGAAAATATGACATTCAGTATCATAAATTTCTTATCCTCGATTGAAAATGTAAGGTAACATTGAGCAATTATAAAGCATCTTAATATAATACATATTTGCCTACTGAACAAAATCTTTTATAAAAATTCAAGATCACATTCTATAACATGAGAATACTCGACACAGTAAGTAGTTAGACATACTGTGTTTAGAGTCAAAAAGATCAAATTTTAAATCCTTCATCTGATGAGTGCCTCTTAAAGGATGTAACTATCCATCTCGGAATGATTCCTCAACCATTGTAAGTATCAAATGGAATGTAAAGTTAATAATACATTCTTTCTAGGAATGTGGTTAAAATTGAACGCAATATTTTTTTTATAAAAGCATAGTACTTAGTTGATACTAAAACCTCCAAATATTTTTTAATTATTAAGATCAAGCTTTGATAGCATTATTTGATGATGTATAAAAGTGTACTCTAAACTTCTAAAAGATCATTGTAATATAGATGTTTACTGATGCTTCATGTCTTTGTCTATGGAAAAAAATAAATAGATAAGGTAATCTGGATGCAGAAATAACAAAATTCACTGAAAGAGTGAATAAACATCAGAAGATGAATTTGTCATCAACTCTTTCTCCAGAAACTATTTACATTAAAAGATATCTCTCTGTCCAGAAATATTTATGTCTACGCATTGTTCGATAACTGTATGGGGTAGCACTTTGAATTTTTTTCCTGCTAAGTGTGCATTATATCTGGTATTCTCTTCTGAGGTTCTGATGAGTAGGGATGAGGATTCCGGACCCCAGGATCTGGTCTGTATGCCGTACTACAGAGGTGAAGGTTGGCTAGGAAGTAAAGGAGCACATAAGACAGAAATTGATCCAAAGAAGTAAAGACAAGTTCAGCAACTAGCAACTAGAAATAAGTTACAAAAGTGAGGGCTAGGAAAAATTGCTTGAGACAATGTTGTAAGGTCTAGATTTACAGTAGAGAGCCTTTTATAAAATGCCAGTGGAGAGGCTCTTAGTTAAGCAGGGGGCTGTTAAAGGCCCTGAGCTAGTGAAACAAGTTAAGCATGTGTCAGTCTTAGAAAAAAGGTATAATAACTATAACTACAAGGTATTGAGAAATCTTTCACTCATTACTTAACAAGAAAGACTTTAAAGAACAGGATGCAGTGTAAGTTAAACTTTGTAGGTCTAGTAAGATCATAAAAGTAGATGCATGTGGA
Organism: Avahi laniger; assembly: GCA_963575035.1. Taxonomy (NCBI): domain Eukaryota; kingdom Metazoa; phylum Chordata; class Mammalia; order Primates; family Indriidae; genus Avahi; species Avahi laniger. The sequence continues at coordinate 54,781 of CAUYSK010081848.1, forward strand.
TAATTAGGTACATCGAGGGGGAAATGCATTTGTGTCTGAAACAAATTACTTCAACAGAAAAACTTGCCTGATGTTAGCAAACAAGATTGGAAATTAAGAAGAAAGCATTGACTTTGCTTAAGTATGTTTAGAATTTATAACAACTTATAGTATTGCTTTGACGTTAAAAGAAGAGAGGTTAGTTTGGTTTTGGTATTAAAATTTCAATTGTGTACCTAATTATCCCCATACTTTTTCTTGGTTTATAAATTAGATACGTCATGAATGGGTTTCTCTCTTTACCTGTGTGGAACATGTTAATGCATATTTTTAACTTGCCACTTGTATTAATTTTAGCAGCTACTTACATCATGACATATTTCCCACTGCCTCCCTAATGATTCCATTTCCCAGGCCACCCCTTGGAAGCACTTGCCTCTCTTCCCTCCTTCTATAGAACCCTTGAAAATAATTTCCTCAATCAATCATATTCTTAAAAACCAAAGCAAGATACATTATAATTTGTTTGTTATACTTCATTTATTTTGTTTTGGTTTTCTCCAGATAATTTCTGCTTTAGGTATGACTACACAGGCCTGAGGTAAAAATTAATTAGTTAATGTGAAAAAAGAGAGGAAAAAATACATGGAAAACAATATAAATCAGTATCTCAGTGCATTTTTATATTTGCTTTGGTCTCTGAAAGCAAAACTCTGGATCCTCTCTACTCTACTAATACTCTTACTGCTTCACTTCTTACGTTAGATATATAAGCTTTTTCCCACAAAACTTCAGTTTAATTTTCTGGCAGACACCAACTGGGTTTCCGACAACTCAATTCAATTCTGACACCCTCCGGAGTCAGCACAGAGCCCACAGGCAGGTTAAGGGCTCAGTCCCGGAAGGCCGTCCTGTCTTTTCATGCATAGGTTGTCACCTGTGCTTCTGACCAACTGACTACACATCACAGGTTCTCATGACCGTCTCCTCAGTTTCAATAATTTGCTAAAACAACTCACAAAAATCAGAAAACAGTTTAAATACTAAATTACCAGTTTACTATGAAAAGGAGCAGCCAGGAGGGAGAGATGCAGAGGTATGGCCACGGAGCCTCCATGTCTTCTCCAGTCGCACCACCCTCCCAGGACCTACCTGTGTGCACCAACCTGGAACCTCTCCAAATCCCATACTTTGGAGTTTTTGTAGTGGCTTCATTGAGTGGACATGATTGATTACATCACTGGCCAATGGTGATTCAGTCTCCAATCCCTTTCCCCTTCCCAAAGGTGGGAGAGGGGTGGGACTGAAAATTCCAACTCCCTGATCACATAGTTGGTTCTTCTGGCAACTGGCTCCCTAACTTTTGGAGCTTTTCGTGTCACCTCATTAACATAAACTCCCTGTGATTGAAAGGGGCTTGTTATGAATAATTGAAATGCTCTTTTCATCTTTATCACTTTTATCACTTGGGAAATTCCAAGTGCCAGGATTGTGATGAAGACCAAATATATATTTCTTATTATAAATCGCAATTATCACAGTCTCATTTAAAACAGAGAGGCAGCTTTGACTCAAACTAGCAAAGGCTTTCCTTAGGACCAAGTAGGTCCTATTGCTCCAAGACACTAGATACTTTTTTATTTTATCATTAGCATTTCTTCTTGTGGTCCCTTTTTCCTTTGCATTCTTTTTTTATATATATATTAAATCAATCTTGAATTACTTCCACATTTCCATTTCTTTTTTTCATTAGAAATTTTTTTAGCCTTTCTCTTGCAGTTCTTAAGGGATTGCTCAAGCTGGACTTTTACTGAACTGATTCAATTTCACTCTGCTATTTACTAGCTCCCTTTAAGTGATTTTTAAAAATTTAACAATTGTGACTTTCAAAATAATGATTTTCTATGAGACTTTCTAATGGATTCATTCTGAATTCTGTTGAGATTATAAAAAGAATATTTTTAAAACCTTTCTCCTGCTGGGTGTGGTGCCATATGCATGAAATCCCAGGAGGCTGAAGCAGGAGGATCACTTGAGTACAGAAGTTCGAGACCCCTTTTCTAAGCAAGCAAGCAAACAAAAACCTGTTTAGCAGAGCGTTTCCTTAAGAGGTTAACATTTAGTTATTCATCTTCATATAAATTGTCTTTTTTAGAATATATATATGTGCCTGATATTTTTCTCTTTGCTTATTCCTTCAGAAGAAAGTATATGTTTGTTCTTCATGATAATTGAAATGTTCCTTTTAGAGTTTTTAGGGATGTAGTTTGATAATTTAGTCTTAAACAAACAGAGAAGAGAAAGGATTATAATGTCTACATTCTGATATCGGTAATTGGGAACTGTGTTTTTCTCTGTGAAGCAAAGAGGTGTGGAGAAGGAATTCCTCAGAGAAGAGAGTGGTGATGGAAGGCACAGTCCTTGCTGTGTGTATTTATTATCATAGTTAGGAATTAGCCCTGGGACAACACTCTCCTCTCTAACTGGCATATCCGATCTTATGGAGAGCCTGTTATAGCAAGAACCTCTTTCACAGTGCTCCCTGTGCCTCTAATGATGCTCTTTGAGAATACACTGCAGCAGCCCTTCTGGCGCTGAAATTCACTCTATTTCCTTCTTGGAGTGGACATATCTTATACATAAACCCCTTCTTCCCGACTTTGTCATGACTGTCAGTCAATTCTAATGCCTGACACTCTAACTTGGGATATTTTTGAAAATTCTATTAAACATATTTCGAGACAGAGTTTCCATTGAACTCATCATTCCACAGACCCTGACAATATTTTCCTTTATCCAATCCGTTCTGCATTACATTTTGCAGAACAACCTCCTATTTTGTCATTTCAATGAGAATTTTGGAAGAAGGAAACTCAAATGTGCTGGTTCAAGTCATCAACTTGAAATGAAGGTCTTTCCTTCTAGTTGAGCATAGTATATCACCCATGAAAAGTAGGAAATTGAAGTTTGACAGCACTTTTGAATGTCTTGAACATGTTCTGTGAAATAATGAAATGTCTGCACAGGGCTAAGATTTTTGTAAGACAATCTCACATAAATGCAAAGAATAGTTCAATTTCAACTATTCTTTAAGTTGAAACGTTCATTTGTGTAACTTACATAATGATTTGGAGTTTTCAATAGACATCAACATACTCAAAAAAAAAACAAAAAGAAAATGAGATAACTCTTCTTTAGAATTCTGCCTCTAATTTATTTCTTTTTATATTTAAGTATAAAAAAAGACATTTTAAATTATTTCTAAAATAATGTATTTATATTAATTAAATCCAATTCCATATGGTAGACTACTTAAATTTAATGTGTTGATTAATGTTCTTTCCTCACAGAATTACTAATTACAGTTAATTTAAAACTCCACATTTTTAGCATACTAATTGGAAAGAAAATAATTATGTATAATGCCTCACATTTTTCCCTTCCCTGTAGTAAAATGAACAAGAGTTATTTGATTGTTCAAATATTGTTAACTATCATTTGGTTTTAAGATGACATTTACACTTAGCATATATAAATCATCTATTGTTCTTGCTTTTTAATGAGCTTACGCTGACATATTATCTTATTATCACTGATCTACTTTTTTTTTTATTTCAGTATAATATGAGGGTACAGATGTTTAGGTTACGTGTGTTGCCCTTGCCCCCCCTCACCCCCTCAGTCCAGGTTTCAAATATGTCCATCCCATTGCGTGGTGCACATTGCACTCTTTGTGTCCACATATACCCGTCCCCTCCTCCCTCCTCCCCCCTCCCCCCTGCCCAATATCTAATAGATGCAATTCTTATATATGCACTTATGTGTTGATCCGTTAATACCAATTTGATGGTGAGTACATGTGGTGCTTATTTTTCCATTCT
>CAUYSK010081849.1:0-15116 GCA_963575035.1 Avahi laniger
TCCCAGCTACTCGGGAGGCTGAGACAGTAGGATTGCTTGAGACCAGGAGTTTGAGGTTGCTGTGAGCTAGGCTGACGCCACGGCACTCGCCCCAGGCAAGAGAGTGAGACTCTGTCTCCAAAAAAAAAAAAAAAAAAAGAATTACATCTATTAGATATTGGGCCGGGGGGCGGGGGGAGGAGGGAGGAGGGGACGGGTATATGTGTACACAAAGAGTGCAATGTGCACCACGCAATGGGATGGACATATTTGAAACCTGGACTGAGGGGGGGAGGAGAGGCAAGGGCAACACACGTAACCTAAACATCTGTACCCTCATATTATGCTGAAATAAAAAAAAAAGTAGACATTATAACCCTTACCTCTCCCCATACATAAACAAATTGAAATAATCATACACTTTAATATTAGAGTAAAAATATAAAACTTCAAGAAGAAAATGGGAGAAAATATTTGTGAGTTGAGTTAGGCAGCCATTTCTTAAGACAAACAAATGAACCTTAAAAAAAATTAAAGATTTTGCTCTTCAAAAAAACATGATTAACATTGGTAAGCAAACAAAAAGGCAGTCGAAAGACTGGGAGAAAAATATTTGGAAAGCTGTATCTCATAAAGGATTTCTATCTAGAATATTTAAAAAAACTTTTATATCCCATTAATAAGAACACAATCAAACCAATTAAAATGGGGAAAAGATTTGAACAAACATTGAAACAAAGAACCTATATGAAATTCCAATAAGCATTATTAGACATTCTGAAAATGCAAATTAAAATCATAATGAAATACCAGTACTACCCATTTTTTAGCAATCTCACTCCTAGGTATTTACCCAAGGGAACTAAAAACTCATGTCTATAAAACAAAAACCTTTCATGTGAATATTCATAGCAGCTTTATTCACAGTTGCCAAAACCTTGTAGCTATTCAAACAACCATCAACTGCACAAATATATTGTGGTTTATTCAAACAGTGGGAGATTGCACAACAGCAGAAAGCAACAAAATGCTAATACACACATCAATTTGGATGAATTGCAAAGGCATTATCCTAAATGAAAGAACTCACATGCAAAATATTACATTCTATATGATTCCATTTACATAAAATTCTAGAGGAGGCAAAACTATAATGAAAGAAAGAAAATAAGTGGTTGCCAAGGACCAGCAGAGGAGCAAGGAGATTGACTACAAAGGGGCACAAAGGAACTTTTTAGGATGATGGGAATATTCTGCATCTTCATTGTCGTAGTGATTATATAACTGTATTACATTTGTCACAACTCTTTTAATTGTGCATTTAAAATTGGTGAATTTTATTGTTTGTAAACAATAATAAGGCTGATTAAAAAAAAAATCATATCCCCTTCCCCCAGGAAAAGAGATTTAAAAAGAAAACGATTTGGAGCCAAACTGTCTGAGTTTCAATCCTGTCTTTGCCACTCACTAGTTGTGTGACCTTAGAGAAATTAAATATCCTCTCCTGGTTATCTGTACCAGGAGTATGATGATATCTCCCTCTTAGGGTTGTTGTCATCTAACGACGAAAAGCACATAGATGAGTGCCCAGCACAAAGTAAGTGCTCAAGGAAGTTTTGTTTTTTTCATATGTTGCTCCTAACTTTGCCATCCAACTAATTGTGACATTGAGCAGATCAATAAAATTCTATTTACTCTTTTTTTCAACTTTAAAAACATCGTGATTACATGGATCTCCATGGTCTTTCAAGCTTTCTGATGCCCTAAAGTCTATAAAGATATGGAAAAACGTTTTTGCACTCTATTAGGAGACATTCTTTGCACAATTGATTCAGGGAAAGTTTCTAAAAGAAGGAACTGCACCCTATATTTATGTTTGTCTAATAGACCAGTTCACTTTATTTGGCAAAACACTTAAGATGGCACGTACCCTTTCATCTTAAATAAACCATGTTTTGCTATGGAGAAAGACTAAACAAATATATGAATTTGATCAAAATCTATTGTCTTGATAATTTGTCAGCAGCACATCCTTTTTGTATAGCTTTGCTTTTATCTCTGATAAATCATGTAAAATTGTCTTTCGAGATTGATAAAAGCCTTTCAATTTGTTTAATGTAATGAAGTTTATTAGGCCTTCAAGTTTCCCTTGATGTAGACTATTTAGAACTTCAAATTCAGGAGCTTGTACCTGATCAGTATTTTCCCCTAGATATTTCATCACCGCCTCCACTTCATGATGTTGTCCTTGATAATGTAGTCATGCTCAACTAGCTGGAAGGCCATACACATCAGGAAGTAGAATCCTGACATATAGTTGACAGAATTATTTGTTTTTCCTATTCAGTATAGTTATCTTAAAGTGATTTATAGTGGAATGAATTAGAATCTAATTGTGAAAAGGCTGAGTACACAAGGATTACTTGAGCTACTGTATAGAATTGAAGGGGAAATACCATTCTCTGAAAATGCTATCAAAAAAAATCTTTCACTTCTTGCAGGGAAAACAAAAGATGTGCTTTAAGAGCTGAGCCAACTTAAAGTTCTTACATATAAATCATACCCTTTCCTGTCATAATAAAACACAATCCTTGCTTTCAAATCTCTTGCAAAGATACATCAAGATTAATTTCAATTAATAAAATTTCCTGACATTTTCTTGGATTCTCTCTATGAAAATTCCTGATGATTGATTACATGTTTAATAAACAATATATATTGCAGCTGTCATGTTTTTGCTAAAACTCGATTTCCCCTCTGGTAATTGTGTGAGGGGAGAGGAGCATGATTACACTTCTTGTCAGCATTTTCTTGAAAGACGTTTTATGCAAAGACCGCCAATCCTAATTTATTCATAGGACTGCAGCCAATGACAAAGCTTGGGGTACTGCTGGATGTCATCATGCACTTACCTCATTAAAGATGTAAACCTCACATGGTTGCTCGCCTTCAGGACTCCAGGAGACTCTGAGTCTGAAGGCAAGGCTCTCTGATACTGATCTCACATATTTTATCTTGAGTTTTTCCCATTTTTTCTGTGCTCTGAGGAAATATCTTCTCCTGGAGGCAATGATCCTTTAGTAGTGAAATCATACAGAAGACTACAGACTTTCCCTTCCCTCTGAAGGCTTCCATTATTCATCATATAAATGGGAGAGCATAGAGGTATTTCTACAATGTTTGACTCCATAGGACAGTAAAATTGCAGTTCAAATTCAGCTCTCCCATCTTGAAGAAATTGAGAGATTAATCTTAACGAGTAAATTATTTAGAAATTAGTTATTAAGTACCCACTGTGTACAACTGGTTTTTCTAGAAGACAAAACTTTCAGTGAAAGTTCAGTCAAGGAGGGGATATAATTAAAGGCACTTAAAAGCAATTACAGAATAATTCAAGACAGAAAACACAACTGAGGTGCAAATTTCACATAATTAATTGAATTTTCAGAAAAAAGTGAAGTATTTTCATTTTTCGTTTTCAATTAATCTAATATGTGCACAAACCACTACCTACTTTTTTAGGTGGGAGAATAGGGACTATGATGTGTGTGTGTGTGTGTGTGTGTGTGTGTGTGTGTGTGTGTGTGTTTATAATATGGTTTCACCCTTTAGGTACACTCATTTGTTGAAATTGTTTCAGTCTTTCAGTTTTTCCTGCCTCTAGCTCTTTTCCTTAAGATTGAATCCTAAGTGTCTTTGTAAAGGCAGAGAGAATAAAGTTCTCATGGTTAATTTTCACTCCTTCCTCTGATATCTGAGGCAGTGTTCTCTACTCACCCTGTCATAGCTGGTATTGATAAAGAGTTGGTCTTTTTTGCCTTGGTCAGGTCTTGTTGGTTCTTCTTGGATGAATTCAACCCACTAGAGCTCCTACTGGCTACATACCCATGAGGGTTAGTCAGAACATCCGTATGGCACCTATACTGATTTTGGAGTCCAGTGTCCACCTCTGCTTGTAACAGAGGGAATGATCTGAAAAGGGGTCAAATGTTTTACGAGCTATCTCTTTAACCATCCCCACATTCTTTTTGGAAATTAAAACCTGCATCCCTGCCCAAGGCCAGTAATCAGAAGGGCAGGGGAGTGTTCTTTGTTTTTTTGTACCACAGGCAATGGCTGAAGGGAATTGTCCAGGCAGAGGTCACAAGATTGTCTTCACCAGAGATGGAGTCCAATAGGACCGTCAATTATAGTTAAACAGAAATAGCCCCAAGATGAAAACTCCCTTTAAAAACTGTGTGTCTGCTTATAGATAAAACAATGGCACTTTAAGATGCAAGTCTGGCATTCTCATTTGCCAGGAAATTAATAAACTTTCCTTTCCTTCTCCTCAAGCTACTCTTCTTCATTCTTTTGATGATATCTCAGGGACAAACATGCTGAGGTGTCACCTCTCACTGCTTTCATGAACCTGACACAGGCCAACAGCCCTACTATATAATGTACTGACCAGACAAGGGCTAAAGGTAGCTTAAAAAAGATAAACTTCAGAACCCCATTCTAGTGGTGACTGACACAAAACCTCCGACCATTAAAATATCCATGAAATATCTAGAGTTCCAAATTGGCAACAGGATCATAAGGCAAAGATCAGAGAACACATTGAAATAAGATCAAAGTGCAATTTCATTAACTGCATCTTCAAGGGGAATGAATTAAGAAGCACCTTTTTTGAATTTGTTACTTGTGGTTAGAACACTTAAAACCTGCTCTCTTAACAATTTAAATATGTACATTACATTGTTTTTAATTATAGTCACCATGATGTACAATAGATCTCTTGAACTTATTCTTCCAATCTAACTGAAATTTTGTATCCTTGGACCAACATCTTAGGGAGAGATATTCTGAAGTTACTACTTCAATATATTTAATTTCCCTAGGTTTCTTCAGTTTTTATATCGAATTTTGAGTCAGTTTTGGTAATTTATGTCTTTATAGGAATTTATAAATTTCATCTATATCTATTAATATTTTGTTGGCATATAATCTTCATAGTATCCTCTTACAGTCCTCCTTTTAATTTATGTAAGGTTGATTGAGATGTCCTCCTTCATTCCTGGTTTTAGTAATTTGTGCCTTTTCTCTCTTTTTCTTGATGAGTCTAGTAAAAGATTTTTCAATTTTACTCATATTTTAAAAAAATAAACATTTGATTTAGTTGATTTTATCTATTGATTTTTCTATTTTTATTTGCTCATACTTTTATTATTTACTTCCTTCTCCTTGCCTTGCATTATGCTGCTTTTCTTTGTCTAGTTTATTAAGATGTAAGGTTAGGTTAATTTGAGATTTTTCTTATCTTTTAATATAGTTGTTTATAGCTTTAAATTTCTCTCTAAATACTGCTTTAATTGCGTATCTTTAGTCTTGGTAATTTGTGTTTTTATTTTCCTTTATCTGAACATATAATTTTCTTTATGATTCCTTCTTTGACCCATTGGTTATTTTGGAGTTATTATTTTTTTTTAAATGTTCACATAGTTGTGCATTTTCAAAATTCTCTGCTGTTATTTCTAACTAGATTTCCTTGTGGCTGGAGAACATATGCTGCACGATTTAAATCATTTTAAATGTATTGAGACTTCTTTTATTGGCTAGCATATGATTTATCCTGGATAATATTCAATGTGTACTTGAGAAGAATATGTATTCTGTTGTTGGTTAGAATTTTCTATAGATGTTTTCTAGGTCTAGTTGACTGAGAATGTTGTTCAAATCTTTTATAAACTTGCTAATTTGTTTTATCCATTATTTAGAGTGATATACTGGCCTCTGTAATAATTATTTTAAAATTGTCTATTTCTCACTTCAAATATTTCAGTTTTTGTTTCATGTATTTTGAACACTGTTGTTAGGTGCATATACATTTATAATTTTTAAAACTTCCTGTTAAACTGAAACTTTTATCATCCTAAAATGTCACTTCGTTTAAAAAATAATATTTTTTTGCCTTAATGTCTACTTCATCAGATTTTAGTATAGCCACTGCAGATCTCTAATAGCTGCTGTTTGCATGGTTTATCTTTTCCCATCTTTTTGGTTTCAACCTATTTGAATCTTTGAATTTAATGTGTCTCCTGTAGATATGCTTGAATCTTGTTTTCTGAATATGTCTGACAATCTATGCCTATTGATTAGAATGTTTAACCTATTCACATTTAATATATTACTTGTATATCTGAATTTCCATATCCCATTTGTTATTTGTTTTGCTATTTGTTTTCTTTATCTTAGGTGTTTTTTCTGCTGTTTTTTCTCTTTTCCTGTGTTATATTATATTAAATGGATATTTGCTAGTATTCCATTTTAATTCATTTTTTAACATTATATGTTTTTAAATAAAATTTTTATTTTGGAAAATTTTTAGATTTACAAAAAATTTGCAAAGATAGTACAAAGGGTTTTTATATAACCTACACCCACTTTCCACTGTTATTATTATCTTATGTTAGTATAATAGATTTCTCATAATAAGGTAACTGATATTGATGCATTATTATAACTAAATTGCATACTTTATTCAGATTTCATTAGTTTGTACACTATGTATCACAGGATATCATTCAGTCTATCACATTGCTTTCAGTAATCATGTCTCCTTAGTCTCCTAAAATTTCCTTAATGGCCTTGACAGTTTGGGGAGAATATTGGTCAGATATTTTGTAGAACTTCCTTTGATTTATGTATTTCTGATGATTTTCTCATGATTAGCTTGGGGTTATTGGGTTTTGGGAGAAAGACTTCAGAGGTAAAATGTTATTCTTATCATATCAAAGGTACATGCTATTAATCTGACTTATAACTGATGATGTTAAGCTTGATCACATGACCAAAGTAGTATTTGTCAGGTTTTTCTGCAGTAAATCTTATGCCACCCACTTTTTCCATAGTGTACACTTTGGAAGGAAATCACCATGTACAGACTATTCCTAAGGAGTGAGGAGTTATGCTTTATTTCCTTCTGTGGTAGTATCTACATAAGTTACTTATATAGAATTCTTCTGTTTGGGAGATTTGTCCATTCTTCTCAATTTATTTATTTATTCAATCATTTTATATAAATATAAAATCATGGTTATTAGGACTATAGTTATTTTATTTTAATTTATTGCTCAAAAAGCAGCTTTGGCCCCTCTGAGATTTTTCATTTGGCACTTGTGTCCCTTTGACATGCCCACATTATTTTGCTTTTCTGAGTACTTCTTTACTTTCTGATACTACGAGATGCTCCATGATTTATCTTGTATATTTCCTACTCCAGCCATAAAATCAATCATTTATCCAAGTTGACCTAGTTTCTTATGTAGAATAATGGTATTAATAACCAAACCTAGGAGCTGAATGTACTTGTTTCTATTTGGATGTAGTTGTTCTGGGTCTTCTCAGTAGACAAGGCTTGGAAACATATGTTGTATACTAAATTATTCTTATATCTGTACCTATATTAAACTAGCCATGAGTTCATAATAATGTATCCAATTCTAATCCAGTAGCACATTTTACTCTAGCCTCGTCCCCTTGCTTATCTGTAACCTCCCATTCCAATAGTAAGAAGCCTGGCTCCCTTCCATCTGCCAACAATTTGCTTATTTGTTCAATGCTGGTATACATGTATAGAGGATTCAAAATTATCACTCTGTACTCCTGCGGAAAAGAACGTTACCAACTAGAGAACACTGGCTATATATAGATTATTTTGTCTTTGGTCTTATGTTCCTCACTCATCTCCAAACTCCTTTGGGGCAACAACTCTTTTTTCCCTGCCCTGTCAGTGAGGTTAACTCATACATTCATAATATAGTTAGATTCTTTTTGCACACAATCTGCATTCCGTCCTGGAATTTCCCAACTTCCTAATTGATTTTTTTATATGTGTACATTAAGATTTACTCTTTATAATATAAATTTCTGTGGGTTTTGACAAATGCATAGACATGTATACATCTCTATAATATCAAACAGAATATATGACACTCCCTAGGGTTGTGGCCCCCAGGGATTTCTGACTCTCATGCTAGTCCACATTCAGTCTCCAAAAATTCATCAAAATTAATATGGAAGTTAGTGGTTCTACCTATTTGGGTTTCTAGTATCCTTTGTTCCAAATAATCAGATCTCCATTGTTGTACCTCACCTAGTTCTTCGGATTTTGGGGTGGTAATTTGATCTACAGCTTCAGTTCTGTGAAAGATCCAAGAAAACCTATTGATATTTAGTTCGTAAAGCTTTTTATCACTGTAAGTACAAGAGTGACAACTTCTAATCTCTTTACATATTGAAGTTGAAACTGGAAATTGACTAATTATATTTTTTGTTTTCTAAACATAATGTTGTTCTGTAAATTATAATACACACATCAGAATCTACTTTTGATTTATCTCAACTTAATTCTAGTAAAATGTAAATAACATTGCTTGAATATAGTTACATTCTCTCCCCACTCCTTTTTGCTATTATTGTCATATATAACTATACGTGTTATAAACCCAACAGCAAAGTTGTGATTTTTGCTTTATATAATCTCATGTCTGTTAAACAAGCTCAGATAAGAAAGGAATAAAATTACGTTTATAAAGTCTGTTATATTGACCTATTTATGTATCTTCTCTGTCACTTTTTATTTCTTCCTGTGGATTAAGATACCATCTGTTGTAATTACCTGGTAACAATATAGCTACATTTCTTACTCCTTTCTTGTGCTGTCATTTTCATATATACCACATGTCTATGTGTTATAAGCTCAATAATGTACTTTAATAATTATTATTTTACATAAATGCCTTTTAAATCAGTTAAGAAAAGATAAAAACATGTAAATTATACTTTTATAATTACATAATTACCTTCTAGCACTTTATTTTTTCTCATGTGATTATGAATGTCATTGTCTGATGTCACTTATTTTTATTCTGAAGAACGTTATTCATTATTTCCTGAAAATCAAGCTTACTAACAACAAATCCTCTCACTCTTTGTCTGTAAATGTCTTTATTTCACATTCCATTTTGAGAGATAGTTTTTCTGGGTAAAGGATTCTTGGTTGGTTGATGTCTGTTTGCCTTTTGGCACTTTGTGTATGTCATCCCTCTGCATTCTGGCTTCTCTTATTTCTTGTGAGGAACCAGCTGTTATTCTCACTGCAATTCCTTCACATGTGATGAGTCCTTTTTTCTGCTGTTTGCAAGATTCTCTGACTTTGCTTTTCAACAGTTTTAAGATGATGTGTTAGGTATTTTTTTTAATGTATCCTAGTAGGAGTTTGCTGAACTTCTTGAATGTGTAGATTAATGTTCTTCATTAAATTTTGGAAGTTTTAAGCCATTACTTTAAAAATATTTTTTTTGTCTTTTTGTATTAGTTTTATATGCTACATAACAAAGTATCACAAAGTCAATAGTTTAAGCAACACCCATTTATTATCTCACACTTTCTGTGGGCCGGAAATTTAAGCACAGCTATATATTTTTCATTACCACTATAACAAATTACCATAAACTTAGTGATTTAAAACAGCACAGGTTTATTCTATTACAGTTCTGGAGATCAGAAGTCCACAATGAGTTTTATTGGGCTAAAAACAAATTGTTGACTTCACTGCATTACCTTCTTGATGTCCTAGGTTAAAATTCATTCCCCAGCCTTTTGCAACATATGAAGTCTGCCTGTGTGACCTCTTCCTGAATCTTCACTCATGCAACAATATGGCTGAAACGTAAATGCATTGTGCTGAATGAAAAAGCCAGACCTAAAATGCTGCATAATATATTTTTTCATTTACATGGCAATCAAAAAGTAAAACCATGGGGACTAAAAACAGAGAAGTGATTGCCAGTTTTGTGGTATGGGGAGAGAGTTTGACTACAAAGGAGCATAACAAGTAAAATTTTGAGGCGATGGAACTGTTCTGTATTGCACTATGCTTGTGCATACACAACTCTAGACATTTATCCAAACTGATAAAACTACAATACACAAAGGGTGAATTTTCATGTGCAGATTACAAATAATCAACAAGGATATCATGAGAAACCACAAGGGAATACAGAATAAGACAAATCAATCTGCCTGTATTGCAAATGAATGATATGACCACAGTGAATGGGGTGATAAAGAAAAAAGCTGCCCTATGCAACTTTGAAGAAACTTTGTTTTGACTGGACATTGTAAGGCTAAAAACAAAAAAAATTAGCATGCAAATAATGTACAGTAGTTGATATTTTTTTTCTGCAAGGGTGAGGGTTAGCAATTCTGAAATAACTCTATATGTATTTCAGGTTTGAACAAGTATGTAGATATATTGCAGAAAATGACAGCCAACTTCTCACTGTCAGAGAAAGAGGAGATGATGCTAAGATGAATTGGAGGTGAAAGTATCATTTTTGACCCATGGATAGATTGATTGATTGAAAGAGACAGAAAGACATAGAAATGAATGCAAACACATATGACCCAGCTTTGTTCACTAAGAGAGGCTAAAGCAATTACACCCCCGTAGCAATGAGTACATCTGGTTTCCAGATCTTGGTTTATAACCACCGTTCTTTGTTAAGAGGAATAAGAGCTACTTAAAGAAATGGTTAGTTCTAGGACCAGGAAAGAGAAAATGCAAGTCAAGCATTGAGTTTCCGATGGCTTCAGAGGGTTGGAAAGTGCTAAAAAATAGATGTGGGCATGTTAAAAAAGTAGAGAAATCAATCAGAAAGAACTCCTAATGTCCAAAACTGAAAAGATTTGGCACAAAATAAATAATGAGTTTTAGACTCTAACCCTGAGATGGCTAATTTAATGTATCAATTTGACTGGGCCACCAAATGCCCAGATATATGTCCAAACATTATTCTGAGTGTGTCTGTGAAGGTGCTTCTGGATGAAATTCACATTTGAATCAGTAAACTGAGTAAAGCAAATTGCCTTCCCTAATGTGAGTGGGTCTCATCCAATCAGTTGAAGGCCTGAATAGAACAAAAAAGTTGACCTTCTGGCGAGTAAGAGGGAACATTTCCTGCTTGACTGTCTTGAGCTGCGACAGTTATTTTTTTGTTTCTTTTCCTGCTTTTACACTTGAACTGAAACATCACTTTTCCTGTCTCAAGCCTGCTAGTATTTGGACTAGAACTTACACAATCAGGTTTCCTGGTTCTCAGACCTTCAGACTTAGACTGGAACTACACCTTTGGCTCCCTGGGGTCTCCAGCTTGCTGACTGCACATCTTGGGACTTTTCCACCTCTGTAATCACGGAAGCCAATTCCTTTCTCCCTCTCTCTCTCTCTCTCTCTCTCTCTCTCCATATATATATATATATACACATACACACACATATAAAATATATAATATATATTATGTACACACATATACACTTATATATGTGTGCACATATTGAAAGACAGAAATTGATAGTAGGAGAATATACTTTGTTGTTATGGATGCATTCTTTTTGATTCTAACTAATGAATGCCATTTGCTTCTGTAACGGTGCTTGCTTTTAGTTATTTGTTAAATATAGGAATAAGAGCAGGAGTAACTCCATGACAGGTTGTGCCTCAGCATAATGCCCAATGCCAGGAGTGTGAAATAAAGGTACCAAAGTAGAGATACAAGGAATAATCACATCACAAAAACCACAAACAGGAGAGAGCCGATCAAAAGAAAACATAACACCAGCTCACCATATTAGGGCATTGCAGCTGTTCTCTGCCAGCATTGCCGCTGTTGTTGACCAGCATTCTTGGTCAACTGGCGCCGGCGTGAAAATTGAAAATCCTGGGGCTTGGAGCCAACCAATCAGGAGTCAAAACAATCCGCCACTCTCAAAGGAACCAATGGACTAAGGGGGAGGGGGGATGGTGTGTCCAGCGTGTCATATAAAACC
This sequence comes from Avahi laniger, assembly GCA_963575035.1. NCBI lineage: Eukaryota > Metazoa > Chordata > Mammalia > Primates > Indriidae > Avahi > Avahi laniger. Next base: position 11,854 of record CAUYSK010081849.1, read on the forward strand.
TGCGTGTCATGTGCCACTGGTGTGTCATATGCAAAACAAAGTATAAAAGCTTCACTTTTACCCCAGGGCAGCGTCCTGGTTTGTAGAGAGGCCACTGCATTGGTGCTCTGGGACTTGGACCCTAGCTCGAGCTAGTCAATAAACTCCTTTGCCTGTTGCAGCCTCGGTGACTCTGCCTCTCAGTTCCTGGGGCCCAAGGGGAACTGGCTATAACAGTATATATATATTCTATTGGTTATATTTCTCTGGAGAACCCTGACTAATACAAACCCAAGGAGTAAAATAAATACACATGAGACCATGCCAATATAAATAAGTAGTTGAATAAATAAATAAATGCAGGATAAGGGATAATTGATCCTTGCAGAATAATTCCAAATTATAAATATGGAAGAAATAAGAGAAATTTAAAAATCACCATTAAACCCCTCATGATAATTGCTGTAGTCAAAATCCACTGATAAATGCTGAAATTTTAGGCAGAAAGAGGATATTTGAATAGTTTCAAATTTTCTCTCCCCAAATATTTAATTGTAAAGGGAAAAATTGTGACATTATAGTGGAGAAACTTGGTAGTAACTAGCTTGACCAGGTGATCAAGGTTAACAACTCCATAATAAGACATCCTGTGGTCATGTGTGTTCTGACATAACAATGTGATATTCTTTTTTTTTTTTTTTTTTGAGACAGAATCTTGCTCTGTTGTCTGGGCTAGAGTGCCATGGTGTCAGCCTAGCTCACAGCAATCTCAAACTCCTGGGCTCAAGCGATCCCCCTGCCTCAGCCTCCTGAGTTGCTAGGACTACAGGCGTATGCTACCAACGCCCGGCTAATTTTTTTCTATTTTTAGTAGAGACAATGTGTCACTTTTCCTTAGCCTGGTCTTTTTTCTTTTTTTTTTTTTTAGTTTAATTGCCATTTTATTAAATTGTACTTATTTTTTATAGGATGAAGTAAACTCTTTTTTTTTCTTTTATTTTTTTATTATTCCAAAGTATTGTGAGGGTACAAACATTCTAGTTACGCTTTATGTCTTTGCCTCACCCAAATGCAGGTTAAAGGCGTGCCCTTCCCTCCCTTTAGTGCTCCCCGTGTCCTTTAGTTGTAGATTTGCCCCCCCCATCCCCCTAATCCCTGGAGAGGATTTCTGCCGTGTAAAGAAATTGTAATTTCTTGTCCTTTCTTGCTGCTCTTTATTTTGTAAAGAAATGTTATGCAGCACATGTAAATCAGACACATGGATGACTGTCATTTTAATGAACATTGACAGTCACCATTGAAGTATTATTTAATTTGCAGGAGACTATACCTTTGGATGATTTACCATAATTAGTTCCTATGCTCTGTGAAGTTACATATCAATTTGCAGAATATTGACAGTTGTAAATGATTTCTGCCCTGTGGAAAAAAATAAATGCTAATGTTCAAAGTTCTATTGCCTTATATGACATTAACCAGTTTTGTCTTTAACTTTACAAATTTATTTCAGCAATCTTTTTTGTAGTGACTTTGGTCTCCTTAAATTTATATTACCATCCTGTTGTTACTTTCATTCATGACATAAGTATGACATAAATAAATTATATGCCTTGTGTCTATATTTATTTGTGTGAGTTATAGGTTTCACTTTGCATTAGAGACATATTTTAACTTCTTGAAAATGTATACCCAGTTATTTATAAGTCAACCAGCTACTTTTCTACCTCCTAGAGCAATATATTAAAACTAGTCAAATACAATATGCATACATTCACTAATAGATGTCAGGCATTCTTTCAAGTCAGTATGTAGAATAAGTTCTTTCTCCATTAAATCTACATAATATTCTATAAATTACAAATATATCAATGAACTTTTTTAATTATTAAAGTAACCTTAATGATTGTAGTTACTTGGTTTGATATTTGGAGAGATACTTTGAAACATTTAGACTGTATGTTTTCTGTGATGTAGACTGACTTCCATATTCCAAGGATGACATAGTGCCCACACCTAACCAGTCAGAAATCCATCTGAGGGGAAATTCGGAGATGAGTATATAGCTCAAGTAATGAACTTGTTGATCATATGGTATGAAAAAGGTATGTTAAATATCATGATTTATAAAATTAATCCTATGGGAAAACTAATTGCCATAATGCTAATAGTTCAAGTAAAAAGTTCCTGAGCATCTATAAAACAAGAACCTCTATTCCCTCATAAAACATCGCATATCCATGGATCAGAAGACCCAACATCGTTAAGATAGAAGTACTCCCCAAATTATCTGTAGACTCAATGCCATCCCTGCCAAAATCCCAGCTGGCTTATATGAAGAAATTGCTAATCCTCAATTTCACATGAAAATGCTATTCCTCAATTTCACATGAAAATGCAAGTGACCAAAAATTACACAAACATCTTGAATAACATACCCAAATCATATTGAATAAGAACAAAGTCAGAAAACTCATACTTTCCAATTTCAAAGTTCACTAAAATTTGATTTATAGTAAATTATGGAAGTGTGGTACTAGAATAAGATAAGATATGTAGATCAATGGAAAATAATTGAGAGTATAGGAATAAGCCCTCACATTTACAATCAATTGTTTTTTTGACAAAGATATCAAGAAAATTCAATGAGGAGAGAATATTCTTTTCAACATGTGATGCTGAATGTCTGGATATCCACATGCTATAGAATAAAGTTATGCATCTACCTCCTGACATATAAAAATTAACTCAAAATGAATCAAAGAACTAAATGTAAGAGCCCAAACCATAAAACTCTTAGAAGGAAAAGTATATGTGACCTTTGATTGGTTAATGGTTTCTTAATTATGACACCAAAAACACAAGCAACAAAAGAAAAATGGATGTATCTGACATCGTCACAATTAAAACCATTGTCCTCAAGGAACACTATCAGGGAAGTGAAAAGAAAACCCACAAAATGGCAGAAAATATTTGCAAATCATAGAGATGATAAGGGACTTATACCTAGAATATTTAAAGAATCTTTACAAATAAATAATAAAAAGACAAACAACCCCATTAAAAATGATCAAAAGATCTGAACAGACATTTCTCCAAAGAGAATATACAATAGTCTAATAACAAAAAAGATGCCCAATTTCATAAGGTGTGGGGCGCGGCTTTCGTCTGGCTATAGTTAACGCATGCGCTAAAGGAGACCGCCTCTTGATGGTGCGTCAGGGACTGCCGCCAATCACATTCCGCCACATGTACTTGTGCTGTTATATAAGTCAGCCGTACTTCCC
>CAUYSK010081851.1:0-43373 GCA_963575035.1 Avahi laniger
AAGAGCAGAAGAACGGGATCCATTTGTACTCACCATCAAATTGGTGCTAACTGATCAACACTAGGGTGATCACATGGCAGAAATACTCTCCAGGGATTAGGGGGATGGGGGGCAAATCTACAACTAAAGGACACGGGAAGCACTAAAGGGAGGGAAGGGCACGCCTTTAACCTGCATTTGGGTGAAGCAAAGACATAAAGTGTAACTAGAATGTTTGTACCCTCACAATACCTTGGAATAATAATTAAAAAAAAAAAAAGACATGGACCGTCGCTGCCTTCACTTTTTAAGAATCTGTGCACAGCCTCCTTCAAACACTGTTACTCACCCATACAAGGACTTCATGCCAGTGAAAAACAGTGCTCTGCATACAAACATGCAGCAGAAAATTGTCATAACAATTATACAAATCTACAACGTCTGTGGTATAACATCGTGCCCCTTAGATTTTGGCAGTGCACAACCTGAGCAAACATAAACAGTGATGCTGAGTATCAGAAGAAAAGAAGAGAAAGGAGTCAAAGAAAACTCTTTGGCCTGGAGCCTGAGCAACTGGAAGAAAGGTAGTGTTGTGAACAGGGAAAGAGTCATCAGGACAACCTGCTTGGAGGTTGGGAGATAATGAGTTCAATCTTGGATAAGTTAGGTTTGAAAAGTATTAGAACATCAAGATAAGAAAGTCCAGTATGCTAAATAAAGCTCCAAAAAGAAGAAAAATGTCAGGAGCAGAGGTAAACATTTTGGATATACCTGCATTGGATAATATTTAAAGCAAAAGGAGTAAAAATCAAATTAATTCAAAAAAGAAACTAGCCAAAGAAAGAAGCTTGCTAGGTCTGTTTATTTAATTATGGATAGAATAGCAAGATTTTAAGACGACTCCTGCATACGGTTACACTGCTGTGCACCGAGCAACTCTGTGAGATGTGAGCCACGCTATAACAATCATAGATTATCCAGCAGATGACAGTAAGAGGAAAGGAGCCCTGTTTCTAATTCACAGAAAGGAGTAACACACTAGCAGTGGTACAGCTCCAGAGAGTTGCCAAGTCATATTGGTTCTTTCAAAATTTTTCTTGACTCCATTCTTAAATAATCTTAAAGTAAAACTCTAATTCCATGAGCAACCTTTTAAGAACTCTTCAGCAGATTTCAACAAACTAATAAATGAAGTTCAGACTCTTTAGAGTGATCTTCAGGACCCTCCACAGCACTGTCCTTTAAAAATAAGACAAAACAGGTCAGGAGTGGTGGTTCACACTTGTAATCCCAGCATTTTGGGAGGCCAAGGCAGAAGGATTGCTACAGGCCAGGAGTTTGAGACCAGCCTGAGCAAGAGCAAGACTCCGCCTCTACTAAAAGTGAAAAAGAAATTTAAAAAACTAACTGGGCATGGTGGCACACACCTGTAGTCCTAGATACTCAGGAGGCTGAGGCGGGAAGATTACTTGAGCCAAGGAAGTGGAGGTTACAGTGAACTATAATTGCACCTCTGCACTCCAGCCTGGGTGACAGAGTGAGATCTTGTCTCTTATAAAAAAAAAAAAAAAAGGAAAATAAAAAGACAAAACAAACTTCTCACTCTCCACCAAATATACCCTATACTTCCCTGATTTCTGGACTTTGTCCATACTAAATCAGAGGATATTATTATGACTAATTTACAGGTAATATAGCCAAAGTTTTAAGTTAAGTTTAAGTAATACGTCCAAGTTATACATTTCTAAATTCCATGTTCTTTGTCACTAGGATATGCCACTCAAATTAATTGAGAGTCTGTATATTTGTAAATCATTTTTGTATGACATTACTTACAATACCTTGTATATTTGTTGATTCAGTTGTTTTTATGTAAACTAATGTGTTTAAACATTTGAGATATGTGTGTAATTATACACATTAAATATTTTAAATTTTTAATTATTATGTTTGGTCAGATTAATCTAAAATAAAGTCTCTGATCAAAGAAAAGTAAGTCATCTGTGTTATTGCTGTAATTTTTAGACATGATATAGTGCTAGTATAGTAGGAAATTATGACTATTTATGAAGCTATTTCTTTACTGCCCATGCCTTTAAGCAGATCAAAACTGCCAACATGCAGAATCAGCTCTCATTTGTCACTGTTAAAAATGACCCATGAAGGAGCAACAGGAACTCTCATTCATTGCTGGTGGCAATATAAAGTCACTTTGGAAGACAGTCTTCTAGATTTTTACAAAGATAAACATAACCTTACCATATGACTTAGCATCTTTGCTCCTAGCTATTTACCTAAGTGATTTGAAAATTTATGTCCACATAAAAGCCTGCGTGTGGATGTTTGTAGCAGATTTATGCATAGTTGCCCAACACTGAAAGAAACCAGGATGTCTGTGAATAGGTGAATGGATAAACAGATCATGGTACATCCAGACAATGGAATATTAGTCAACAATAAAAAGAAATGAGCTATCAAGCCTGGAAAAAGACATAGAGGAACTCTAAATGCATATTGCTAAGTGATAAGAAATCAGTCTGAAAATACCACATACACACTGTATGATTCCAATTCTATGATGTTCTGGAAAAGGCAAAACTATAAAGAGTAAAAAGATTCGTCATTGTCAGGGTTTGGGAGGGGAGGTAGGAGGATGAAAAAGTGGAGCTTGGGGGATTTTTAGGGCCCTGAAACTATTCCACATGATACTGCAATGGTACGTGCATTGCATCATGCGTGTGGCAAAACTCATTGAACTATACAACACAAAGAGTGAAATCTAATATATACCATGAGCTTTTATTAATAATAATTTATCAAACTGGTTCAACAGCTGTAAAAAATGTCCCATGCCAATGTGAGATGTTAGTAATAAGGGGAATGGCGAGGGAAGGGGAGGGAGGGAATATATGGGAACGTTCTATACTTTCTGTTCAGTTTTTCTGTAAACCTAACACCACTCTAAGAAATAAAGTCTATTAGTTTAAAAAATGCAATAATGAAATTAATGTATATAGTACAAATCCACAAAGCAATAATATTTTTTACAGAATGGAGAAATATAGTTGACAGTGACCTTTGCAATAGTGGTGGCCTTTCTCTAGCTACTTCCTTGGTACCCGTCCTGCCCCCAACTCTCCACCGAATGAATGATGCCTCTATTTCCCTGCTAACAGGAGCAAACAGAATCTCTCTTACATAGACCGACTTTTCCCTGAGCCTCCAGATCTCCTCAAGATACTCCTCTTGAAGTTACTTCACTTACCAAAATTCATCTTCGAAGAGCTTACTGAATTATCAAAATGTTCCCAGAGGCCAAGATATGTAGATGATGGTGGAAAACAAGTGCCAAACATGATTGCTTTGTTAATCAGCACTTTACCGTAGCTCCTTTTTAATTTTCTCCTCCTTAATGCTTTAAAGCTTTATGCCACATTTAGTTATTTTCTTTATAACTTTTCATGGCTGATGGCAAGAATATTTAGAAAATAAGAATATAAAGATTTCTTTACCAACTGAGACCATTATACATAAGTTTATTAAACCACAGGACAATTATTTCCCCTGCATAATTTATAGTTAATTTTCTTAGATTGTTTCTAGCCAGCAGGTAGATTTCTTTTACTTAGCTGTTCCTACAGCGATATTTGTTTGTCTTGCTCACCTCGGAGATTTGGGTTGCCCACATGTGCTGCGTCTGAGAATCTTTCTAAACATGTTTTCTTCATATCCCACGTGTGGATTTGTAATCGTTAGGAACAAGAAAATGATTTCACCACTCTTTTTCTACGGCTAGTTTAAAATGTGACAAATGATTTTCAATCACTTCGTATTACTTAATCATATAGGGAAGAGTCTTTCCTTCATAAGGACAAGATCACCAGTTTGATTACTTAGTTCCACACTAACAAAAATTATTTTCCACCATCAAGTATTAATCCTGTTCTCAGATATCACTCACATATGGCACTGCTCCCCAGGTGGCTACACGGGCACCTGATTGGGTTCACTTAACGGCAGCAGAGAAAAAGACAAAGCATCGTGTATATAGCAGGTGAGTCACATGTAAGCCACAGAGCACTCGCAGTGTGTCAGATGTTCTGAACATATCCGAACTATGAAGAGGCCCAATGGCACAGGAGAAAGAACAAGAATTTTGAAAAACCAATCGCCTAAATTCCAGCTGTCACTTCATTTCTGTGAGAGCTTGAGAAAGTGGCAGTGTCTTGATCTCATGTTTCTTCATCTCTAAAATGGAAATAGTATCATTTTTCACATAATGGTTTGGAAATATCTTCTAACCTAGCTGACCAGCCTACATAAGTACTTAAATGGTAGTATTCATAGTAGTAGCAGTCACAATGACCAATGCTATGGTTGGAAGGCATGTGCCCCTCCAAAATTCATACGTTGGAACTTAAACCCCAAGGAGCTGGTGTTAAGAAGTGTGTCCCTTGGGAGGTGATTAGGCCAGGAGGGCTTTGCCTTTATGGATAGGAATAATGTCCTTATAAAAAAGCTGGAGGGAGCAGCTTTTTTCATCCCTTATTGCCTTTCTGCCCTTCTGCCATGTGAGGACTCAGCAAGAGGTGCCATCTATGAAACAGGAGCAGCCTTCACCAGACACCAGCTCTGCTGGCACCTTGACCTTGGACTTCCCAGCCTCAAGAGCTGTGAGATATGAATTTCTGTTCTGCATAAATTAATCAGTCTGAGCTATTTTACTACAGCAGTACGAATGGACTGATACAACTAATATACCTATTTTTTTCCTAGAACCTAAATTCCAACCCTTTTAGGATCTTCTCACCATCAGCAGTTGTAAGGACTACTTCATGAGAATTAAGATTAAATTTATTAGCCCCAGTTTAAAAACTTCTTTTCGTAGAAGATTCATGGTTTTATAGTTCATAAATTTAATGGGACACAATTTTATCCATCAGTAGGAGAGGAGTTACTATAAAAATTTATTAGAAATTATTAGTTTGAGGTGCTGCTATCTTTTAAATATATCTAAATATCTTTTAAATATGTCTAAATATGACATCCCAATTTAAAATAGTGCCTTTTAAATTGGTCTTGGAAGGCAGAGTAGACAAATAGAAGGGCACCACATCCACAGCTTAATGCTTTAGGTCTTCCACAAGTTTCCCCATTCCTGATAAAGTCCCATATCAATAATTGGTATACGGTAGCTTCTGTCATCTTTGAATTAATCTTAATTTCCATTATATATTTTATATACAGAACATACATATATATGTAAAATTTTCTATATTATTGTGATAAAAATGGACACAGCATAACAGGTACATACATATAAAACATTTTTGCTGTCTGCAATGAATCATTAATCATATTGATGTTGCATAACAAATTTTATTTAATCTTTCTGCTTGAAGCATGACTTCCTTCTCAAGGACAAGACTCTTAGATCCCTTTTCCTCCATGCTGTGATACAAACAGGGCAGAAGCTACATTCATCCAGTTCTTGTCTTGAAGTTTGGCTCCCCCATTTACTGGTTGTCTGATGTTAGCAAGTTGCAGAAAGTCTGTGAAGCTCAGCTTTATGATTGAAGTGTTGCGCGAGGATCAAGAGAGAAGACGTATTTAAAACAGCAGGCATATGCAATGCACTTAATTCATGGTGGTTATTATTGTATTTTGGTTTCTTTAATCACCAAGTTTATTATACATGTTAGCACTCACCTTTACGTTAGAAAAAGTGCGTCCACTGACAAGGAATCCTAAGATGAACAAAATGTTCCTCTTGATGGTGTAGTTCAGAATTCTAAAGATAACTCCCCAAGATTCCTGTCTCGTTACTCAGTCAAACTCCAATCTGTGTACTGGAGGGATTTTGCAGTTAAAGTCCCAAGTCTGTTGGCCTTAAAATATGAAGATTAAATTCGGTGTTCCTCATTTAAGCACACACATCCTTTAAAAGGTGACAAGGGGGGCACTGCAGGATGTCAGGGACATTGAAAGAATAAGAAGCATTTGATGTGCCACTGATGGCTTTGAGGATGGAGGGGCCGCAAGCCCAGAAACGTGGGTGGCCTCTGGAAGCTGGCAACAGCCCCTGGGCAACAGCCAGCAAGGAAATGGGGAGCTCAGTCCTACAACTACACGGATCTGGACTTTGCCAGCAATTGGACTGAGCGATTCTTCCCCAAACTGCCCAGTAAGAACCCAGGCTAGCCAAAACCTTGAGCGTGACCTCGTGAAATTCTAAGCAGAGGGTCCAGGATTTCTGGACTTCTGATCTACAGAGGTAACAAACGGGTATTTCTTTAAGCTGCTAACTGTGCAGCAATGTTATATAGCAGTAGAAAACTAATATAGCCTGGCTATTTTCAGTTCTGGTGCTTTCTGTGGTACAATTTCTGTTTTATTTTAATACCCAACATATGCCATCTATGTGATGTTGGGATACTTCTACAATGTCTGTACTTCTCTTTTAAGAAAAGCTTCCTTTTCATTATCTGTCATGGATCCTACTGATGAAAATGAAGGTAAGCAAATATTCAAAGAAACGCATTTCTACATCATTACATGGGCACTATTGCTGATTTCCTCTGGGGATCTAGGCTTTAAACCAGTTCTAAGGTACCTTGATAGACTTACTGATGTGTCCAATGCTCTCTTTCTATCTAAATTATATGTAAGCAAGTTTAAATTCTATAGTATTTAGAAAGTTTTTGATCCTATAGTTATCATGTTGATATCAGAAAAATGTTCAGTTCTTCTAATTTCCCTGTTAAGTTTATTTTAAATTTGTACCTTAAGCACTTGTATTCAAATCATTTAAAGCAGTGCTTAAGAAGGCTCTTTTTGAGACAATATAGGATAGTGATTAAGATAAAAATTCTCCTTCTATTTGAAGCTCTGTTCTATAGCCTGGAGCTGTGTGGACACTGAGCAAGTTACTCCTTTCTGTTTCCCAGTAACCTCGTCCATAAAAAGAAGCCAGTCATTGTGTCTACTTCAAAGGTTGTTGTGGGGGATAAATGAGTTAATAGATTCAAAGCACTTAGAACAGAGCCTAACACCATAAAAATCACACAGGTACCTGATGTTATTATTTAGTTGTGCAAGTCTATATTTGAAAGCTAAACATGTCTTTTGTAGGATCTAATCAGTTAACATGTGTCCCTTTGGCTGTGTGTTGTAAAATTTCATTTTTACTCCTTCTGATGGTAACAAGAAGTGCTTTGAATGATCTCTTTTTAATATTCTGGTATCTGTAAGCACCCACGTATCCAAAGGCATTTATTTATTCCAAAATCCTTCCTAAACTATTAGAAGAATGTTAGATTTTCTAAAAATTAAAAAAAAAAAAATCCTGAATTCAAGGTCCGTATTCGCGACATACCAGTGAGAAACTGGAGAGTAGTTAGTGTTCTCTGCAGACTGACAGCACTTCCAATATTCACTCATGAGTCTCTTCTGAATTACCACCGAAATGTGCAGCTGAGGATCATACGCATGTTCAGCCACTGAACCGGAATATATAAGATGATTTTTGAATTTATTTTTCCAGGATTGAAAGGATAATGCACCAGTGCCACCTAGTTGTCCAAATACAGTGTGCCGCTTATTTATTCTTAAAAGGAATTATGCTGCCATGACAAGTAGGAATGTAAAATTTTAATTTTTATTACCATTCGCACAGGCCCTGTATTTATTTTAACAAATCCTCCTCTTCTGCAAGTGATACAAGTGATAAATTCAAGGTTCAATTTAAGGTAAATACTCTTCATGTTTATTTTTACAGGAGGATTAGCAAACTGCACATACTAATTTTCAATAATTTGCTTTAATTTTGCTAGTAGCTGAATTATTTAACACATTTGCCACGTCGGCATATATTAGTTGTATATTACTTCATGTCCTAGAGTTTCGAGCTTCACAAAGTAGAGCATATGCTTTCTATCAAAATTAAGACAGTATATGAGATATTCAGGAGGTGAAATACATTTTATCACATGCTGCATGGGAATTGAATGCTGATTCTACAATAAGGCGTATACACAGTGGTGTCTATTTTGTACTCAGCCTGAGGAACGCGTGGAGGTGACTCGAGACCCTTGAGTGAAATAACTGACTCACTTGACACAGTCGGTTCTGTGAGGCAGGAAGTTCCGTCAGGTCTTGGCTGGAACTGAACACGGGGAGCTAAGCCTGGGAGGGGCTGTGCGGCCCGCTGGAGCGAGGGTTGGGAGCCCAGAGGTGAGAGATGCTGCAAGCAGCCAGGCTCAAGACAACAAAAGGCTCCAGTGTTCACCCAAGTTGTGGTACGAGCAGACACCCTACAGGCACGGCTAAGTGTGGAACAGTAAACCCTCATCTAAGTTGTCACTGTGTCTTCTGATTCATCCAATTTCAGGACGAAGAAACCAAAAAAATTCAACCGATGAGTCATCGTCCTGTCTATTCACACTGGCAGAGTCTTCCCAAGTGGAAATTGGTTGTCAGCCCATCAGCCTTCCTTTCTCTGTTAAAGGGGCTGGGAAATTATTGTCCCCACTGGGCTCAGTCACCAGCCAGAGGTGCTGCTGTGGGAGTGGCTTTGCGGACAAGATACACAAAACATATAACAAACAGAAGCATCAACCTGGAAAGAAGGATGTGATGATGCTTCCCTCTTCTCTTGGGAAAGTCCAAGCGAGAGCATTTGCACATAGTAGCGACGGAGAGGCACTCACACTGTGTTTTGCATCCCCGCAACTCTCTGCCGCACCACCGCCTGTTACCATTCCTGGGTTGTCACATCACGGGGACATCCTTGGAACTTGCAGATGGCAGCTTTGTCCCTCCTGCTTCCTTCTTGCCTAGGAGTAACCTTATCTTGTGTCTGGACCGTGGCTAAACTTTAGTGCCCGCTTTTTGGCAGCAGCAGATCTGCACTCATGTAACATTTATTTCAAGACGCGAGACACTGTGTGCAGGTAATTATGTAGTTTCTGAAGTTTTAGCAAAATCTGAATTCTCCGGTGAGAGAAGAATAATGACAGAATGCTTATGTGCAGGTATAGATATTTTATATCCAGATACAAAAACAAAACACCATTTTTTCTAAATGTGACTAAATCCTTTTGGCCCTGGCTTTAAAAAAAGAATGTTTGCCACTTTTTTTAGATTAAATATACAATTTGGTTTAAAATATGAATATGCTTGATTTTGAATGAGCATCTTTAGACCTCTATGAAAATGAAGGAGCTGGGTGAAGTGACCTCTCGGCATCTCAGGTGTCTATTTCACGTCAGTATCCCACCTGTCTGCAGACTAACAGCTCACAAGAAAAGGGGTGAAGAATAAGAAAGAAAAGTGGCAAAGAATAAGAAAGAAAAGCCAAGGTGCTCTTCTTTCCTTTCCATTTTATAAGCTGTGTTATTCCTAGACTAACATAGGATAATTTTTCCCCTTCCTTCCTTTCTTCCTTCCTTCTTTCCTTTTTTAATTTTGTCTTGAACCCATTCATTTACTAAAAATAAAGACATGTTCCTGGATCATATGAAGCTTCTCTTCTTTACCAGAAAATGCAGATTAAATACTTAGAAAAAATAAAAATCACAAAGACTACTTTAAATCAAGGATAACACTCAAAAATCACTATTTTAATCAAATAGTGCATTGGTGGCATGAAAATAATTTCAAAATAGGCAACATTTTAAACTTTTAAGAAATTTGAATCTTTGTTTTAAAACAAAAACTACAAAAGCCTAAAAGATAGGTAGCAGTCTTATGTCTTCAAGGTATTATAACTCATCTATTTTTTTAACATCATATTTAAAAAGTTTCTATAAAGTCAAAAAAGATTTTGAATCCAACTTGTCAATCCACTCAAATGTTTCACAGCTATAGGCCTTGGATTCTATCCTACAGATTAAAAATGGAGACCAGCACGTGATTAAACCAAAATAATTACATTTAGTATTATTGTTTCCCCTTAAAGGATGCCTTAAAATCCATTATAATGAGAGATTAAGAACAGAAAACCTATTTAAACATCTATACCTTGCTATAGAATCTGTAATCTGATCTAGCAAGTTACTATTAACTAGCTACTAGAATATATAACTTCAGCATATACAGTTAAATATTCATTGAGATAAGTATAAATGTGAAGAAATTCAAACAATAATATTATTGAAATCATCGGGTCGTTATTTGTCCCCTAGCACAGTGATTTGAATACTTGGAATAAAAGGTGCTGTGGTTTGAATGTGTATGTCTTCTAAAATTCATATGTTGGATCCTAATAGCTAAGGTCATAGTATTAAAAGGTGGGGACTTTTGAGAACTGATTAAGTCCTGAGGGCTCAGCCTTCATGAATAGATTAGTGTTCCCATAAAGAGGTTGAAGAGAACATTCTAGTGCATTTTACCCTTTGCCCTCTGTGCCATGTGAGGACACAGCCTCCACCCCTTGTGAGGACAAAGCAATGAAGTGCCATCTATGAGGCAGAGATCAAGCTTACACCAGACACTGGATCTGCTGGCACCTTGATCATGGACTCCCCAGTCTCCAGAACTGTGAGAAATAAATTTCTATTATTTATAAATTACCCAGTCTAAAGTATTTTGTTATAGCAGCACAAACGAACAGAGACACAGGGTTTGTGGCAGAGATTGCTAACTGATCACCGAAGCTGTTACTTCTTCTTGGATATGCAACCTAAATTTAATATTTTCCTTTCTTCTTTGCAAGAATGTGCAGTAATAGAGTATGAGCAGAAGTAATGTACAGCATTTACAGACCTAACCCACTGAAAAAAATATACGCTCTTCCTCACCTCCTCTTTAATACAAGCATGGGGACCTTGAAAGTCAAATGTTGAAATATGGGCTGGGCATGGTGGCTCAAGCCTGTAATCCTAGCACGGTGGGAGGATTTCTTGAGCGCAGGGGTTTGATACCAGCCTGAGCAAAAGCGAGACTCCATCTCTACTAAAAATAGAAAAATTAGCCTGACGTGGTAGTGCACAGGGCACGTCTATAGTTCCAGTTACTTGGGTGGCTGAGGCAGGAAGATTGTTTGAGCACAGGAGATCGAGGTTGCAGTGTTCTATGATGACACCACTGCAATCTAGCTTGGGCCACAGAATGAGACTCTGTCTCAAAAGAAAAAAAAAAAAAAAGAAAGAAAGAAAGAAAGAAAGAAAGTTGAAATATGACTGAGCTGCAAGATGGAAAGAGCCTGGGTCCCTGAATTGCCATGTGGAGGAGAGTCCTCCTGTGACGAGGAACAGCTATTTTTTATTTTACATGGGGGAAATATATACACTTCTCTTTGTTAAGCCACTGAGATTTTAGAAGTTATCTTTTCCAGCAATTAATGATATCTTAAGCAACATAGAAATTGGTACCTTAAAGTGCTATGGTAAAATAAAAATGTTTGGTGTTGCCTTAGCAGAAAATGAAAATAGGCCATTGGAAAGACTAAGCCATGTTACAGAGTGCAAACAAGTGACAAATCTGTGGCCTGTGTAACCTGCGAGGTAGAACACAGATAGTTGTAGGTGAAACTAATGGAAAAAGTGAGAGTCATGATGTGTGTTGGCATTACTTCCAGTTTTCAGCAAAGCATTACAAGAAAAGGATGAGTTAAGACATAGATTCTAAACAGAAGAGCAAAGGACTTCAGAGAGTCTGGAAATATGGTAGCTTTAAGATTTTCATAAAGTTGATTGGTTTAAAAAAAAAAATTAGCCGGGCATGGTGGCGCATGCCTACAGTCCCAGCTACTCGGGAGGCTGAGGCAGAAGGAATGCTTGAGCCTAGGAGTTTGAGGTTGCTGTGAGCTAGGCTGATGTCACAGCACTCTAGCATGGGCAATAGAGTGAGTCTGTCCCCCAAAAAAACCAAAACAAAACAAAAAAAAGTCAATTGTTTTAGACCTCAAATAGAAAGAGAGGTAAGGATCAAAGAAAGAAAGAAAAAAGGCCATTAAGACCCTAACAGGGGCACAAATTGGGTTACGTGCGTGAATCCCACCAACTCTATTATCTCCCATGGCCTCAAGCTGGCCCCTAAATGAGGAGAGAGAGAGAGAAAGAGAGAGAGAGAGGCAAAAAGAAAAATCAGTCATTAGAATTATGTCTGAGAAAGAACTTCAGATTTGGTTACTGATTCATAGACCTTCCTGGAAGCAGAGAAATCTATTAGGTTTCTAAGGGAATTGTATTACCAAAGAAACCATAAACCCAGGCTAAAATAGTCTTTGACTCTTTGAATTTTAATGCCACCATCAGGCACTACCATTGCATGAAGAAGAAAGAGACTGTGAAGAGTATAAACCTGGAAAGAGGACACAGTGCTCAAAGAGATCCATGCCTTTGCAGAATACAGGAGAAAGAAGGAAGGATCTCCCAGGCTGTAGAGAACAATGCACAAGATAATTCCCCCCAGAGTGCTGAGTCAAAGTCTAATCAAGGAACTTTCCCTCCTGCCAGGAGAAAAGAACCTCTTGGCCATCACCAGGAAGTATTTGGTCCTTGCCTTGGCCCAATGACTGCTCTGCCTTTCCACTTCTGTACGGGCATGTTGCTGATGTCATTTTATCCTTGTCTCACCATTGCATATTCCCTGTCCCCAAGGGACTGATGATAACCTTCCTTTTTCATTCACAAGTCTCTGAAACACAGGACCCATTATAAGAATGGCAAATTTAAATACCTAGAGAGGACAGGTTGGTAGCACAGGTGAGTTAAACACCACCTGTATTTTAAGAAACCTAGAGATTGTATTGGCTACTACTACTTAGCTTCTAAAGATTTTTTTTTTTTTTGGCATGTATTGCCATTTTTAAAAGAAAACAGAAATTTGTATTTTTATGTAATATTGTATCAAAATTTCAAAAAGAATTTTATGAGCTAATAGAAACATTTGTATAGTCCAGTGCATCCTGTGGGCTGCCTATTTGCTATCTTTGATTTTTAAGACTAATCAAATAGAAAAGGCCAGCATATGATGATCATAACTAATTGATTATTCTGGAAAAATTGATTATTCTAAAAGGTCTGGAAGAATGCTACTGATCTTGATAAGTGATGTAAATGGTGATAATCCTCATATAAATATTTCAAAAAGTTCAGATATCCCAAGAAGAAAGGCCTTCTTCATTTGTGGGTGTCATATGTGCTATGGGGTCAAGTTTGAAGGCTTTGTGCTTTTTTTGTTTTAACAATAGGGCTTAAAACCCAAAATCAAATATCAACAGGACAATGTACTTTGAAATTAGAGACATTTGAGTTTATAAAGAGAAATGCTTCTTTATTTCTCATCTGCCTAATCTGGATTAGTGCTGTTGTTAGACTGGAAACAAGTTTGTGGAGATTTGGGGCTCTCATTTTGAAAATGAACCTTGTTAATAAAGATTGACATTAAAATCTATAATCATTGGAGTTTATAATTTTGGTACCTAAAGACATGGCTTTATTTTGAAGGTGCATCTTGAGTAGTTTTTAAAGAGAAAAAAGAAGGAATTAGTAGACTTTGACAAAGCAGCAATTTTTAGATGACAAAATAAAAACGCTGGGCAAGCTCAACATTGTAATGTATGTTTCTATCAAGAATAGCACTAATGGGATACATTCAGATTGACTGTTTTGAAAATCCCTGTTGTATTTTCTGTCACTCTGCTTTAAACACGTATGAATTTTTCCAGAAAATGACAATCTATTGATAAGAAAATAGAGCAAGTTGACAGCAGTTAAGTCAATTCTCTCAACTTGCCATTCTCCCCATTTGTATTTTTTATTTTACCTTCAGAATCAAAGCAAAATGCTAAAATCATTTAAATTGCATCTTTATCAGTAATAGTGGGAAAATATCAGCAAATGAAATCAGCTGCAACTATGATGTTTTGTTTACTGTTTTACTCAATTTGTGTCTTTTTTCTGAATTATTTTGGTCAGCACATTTATAGACAATAGATGGAATTAAGTTCTTATTTCCCTATCAATACATGTTCTATCTGAAGCAATTTCGAAACTCCACCTTCATATGATTTGTGAAGGTGCAACCCAACATCTGAAGAGATGGTTTATAAATCAGAGAAGCATAACAACTAGAATGAAATAGAATTATTCTGAATCCCTAAGTATATGATTTCACAGCCCTAAATATGAAAGAAAACTTTAAATCCATTCTAACGTGATTGATGCTCCAAGGTTTTCCTCTGTGTGCCCCATCTGTGTTCTCAAATGGACAACAGACCCGTTCTAGAGCATTAGAGGAAACCTATACCAGCTCCCTGGTTCTTCTGTCTTAAACAGGAAAACACAACCAAGCATTGCTGCTCATGTGGGCAACCAGCATCAGGAAAGGCAAGACCAAGATAAACAAACAGATATTAAAAAGAAAGATACTGGAATGGATACATCATAGATCTTTTAAATCAAAAATTCTCACTGACTGCTCCTTCTTCATCTCATTGGTGGAGTCATTTTTCTCTGCTATGCCTATGAACACTGGAGTTCCTTGGGCTTGATCCCAGACCCGCCTCTTCGATTCTTTCTCCATACGCTTCCCCTAGGTCATCTCATCCAGTCCCTGGCACCAAGTAGCAGCTGCACACTGACTGATGCCTCTTAACTGCATCTCTACTTAGGATCACTCCTCTGAAGCAGACTCTTTTGTCTAACTGCCTATGTGGTATCTAAGTTTATTCAATTTTTACATCTCTCACTACTTCCCCACACTCCAGTCTTTCCTCCATCTGTAAATGCCCTGGCCCCAATGCCTCAAGCCAAAATATATGGCGTGTTTATTTTTTTCTATCTTTTACCTCCCACATCCAACCTATATCACGACTTCCTCAGCTTGAAAGGTTCTTCCTCCTAACAAAGACTCCCTCCTTTGATCCAAACTTTCATTGGCCTCCTGAATCCTTTCTGACTAGGCCTGGCCTTGGGTTTTCCTGTCAATTCTCTCTGTCCTTGCAGAATTCAGTCTGAGCAAGAATTCTTCTACATGGAATTCTCACACCTTTTGTATCTGACCACCCTAGACATCCTATCGCCCGTTCCCTCAGCGATCATCCTGTCAAGTCACTTTAGCCTTCTTCCTGATGTTTCCTCTTAGGAACTTCCCATCGACTGGCTGCCTCCATGCTCCTTGGTTGCAACTTGTCCCACTTGATCCAGTCTCTCTCCCCAACTTCAGCACCC
The DNA here is from genome assembly GCA_963575035.1 of Avahi laniger. NCBI lineage: Eukaryota > Metazoa > Chordata > Mammalia > Primates > Indriidae > Avahi > Avahi laniger. The sequence continues at coordinate 15,156 of CAUYSK010081851.1, forward strand.
TCCCTGTTGCTGCGCTCCCTGTACCTATCTCCATGAATCCCCTTGAATAAAGTCTGGCTTATAAATATGTGTCATGGATCATTTTTTCTTTAACACCCAAGATCTTGCCATGGCTGGCTTCGTTTGATCTCTCGTGTCTCAACCAGTAGGGCATTTTCTTAGTGAGACCTTCTCTGATGACTCAGTTTAAAGTAGCCCCTTCACCAGTCACTGATTTTCTTTGAACCATGCTTTATTTTCTTTACAACAGAAGTTACTTTCTGAATTCAGTGTTTTTGCATATTTTGTTTGCTTGTAATTAGAAAGTTTAAGGAGAAAAAAATAGTACAAAGATATCATAGTCCAAATATGGGAGCAAACAAAAATGTGACATGACTTAAAGCACTGAAGATGTATTAAAAGAAGTCATAGGCCGGGTGCAGAGGCTCACACCTATAATCCCCAAATTTTGGGAGGCTCAGGTGGGAGGATCACTTGAGGCTAAGAGTTTGAGGCCAGCCTGGGCAACATAGAAAGATCCTGTCTCTATGAAAAATAAGAAGAATTAGCCAGGCGTCGTGGTGCACACCTGTAATCACAGCTACTCAGGAGGCTGAGGTAGGAGGATCGCTTGAGCCCAGAAGTTTGAGGTTGCAGTGAGCTATGATGATGTCACTGCACTCCAGCCTTAGAGACAGAGAGAGACCTTGTCTCAAAAAAGAGAGAGAGAAAGAGAGAAAGAGAGAGAGAAAGAAAGAAGGAAAGAAAGAAAGAAAGAAAAGGAAAAGTCACAATATTACCAGAAAGTAAGGAAACATAATCCTAACAACTACTTGTCCTGATATTGAATAATATTAGTATACTCTTGATAAGGTAAATTATTATTGATTTCAAGGCTATACACATATACACATATTTATATGCACAAAAAAATGGGTAGACAGAATGTAAAGTCTGGGTACTGTACGGCAGGGAAGAATGTGCATTGAATAACCCTGAGAGTATGAAAGTAACGAAAGTAAGACACTAGAAGAAAACAATGATGAAAGAAAAACCAGGGCACCAATAAGATTATCAAAAAAAGTATATGGCAAAAGAAGTTGAAGTTTTATATATAGCATTAAAAATTATAATACTAACTAATGAGTAATAATATATCTATCAATCATTAGGAGGTGAGTAATGAGGATAGACTGAATCCTCATTTTTTATAAATGAGAATCAGTAGTAATTGTTTGAAATCTAAGTCAAGAAACAAAGGCTTAAGAATAATTTTTAGACCAGTGAATGTAAACCTTGAAATTAGGAAGAACAGAAAAGCCACTGGAATTTGCTCCATAAAGTGGGATAGGGATAGGAACGGAGGAGCACGATGCCATGGGTTTCTCTAAGTGTTTCTGTACTGTAGTATTTGTTCATCTTTGAATGTATTACTTTGATCTTTAAAAAAATTGAGTTAATAAACAGAAATTGCAGATGCCTCTTCCTTTTATTTTTATTCTCCAATAAATTGTTTCCATCAAACATTCTTTTACTACATACCCTGTGCTCAGTGTCCTTTATTTTATGGGAAGAATCTCTTGTAGTTGCTATATCTGTGTGTTCTCACCTTAGTCATCCTTGAATAGGGAAGATTCTAACCAGGAATATTGTATATTCATAAATGATTTGGTAGATTCTATTTATCCTCCCTCTTCTTTATAACCTTCTGTGAACATTAGAATCCCTTCTTCAGACATTAACTTGGAAGGCAGGCAGTCAACATGTGGACTAAATACACAGTTTCCATTAATCATTTATCTGGTGTGGCTCTAAACCAATCATTTATCCGGGTTTTCCTGGACCAAGGAGAAATCTCTCGTTGCTGCTGCCTGGCCAGAGAATCAAGCTAAGTGGACTATATTGCGGATGAGTGGAAATCTGCCATTCGTCCCTTGTCAGAGAGAATGCATGAAACCCTACATTCCTCTGAGAACCTGACTCTCTTGGTTCTTCCAGTCTTTGTTCCTTCCTAGTAAAACCTTCACATCTTAGAGTGAAACAAGCCCTAGACACTTCTGCGCCTGTTCTTTTTGCATTACCTTAATTTGTAGCTTCTGAATGGGTGTCTAAAGCAACGGGAATGAGGTGAAAGTTGATGAAAAGATCTTAACCAGGAAGCAGCTTCCTGGCTAAGTAGCAAGAGGTTTTCCTTTGTTTGCTCAATGCAATTCTCTGAGGAAGAATATGCAGGCAAAGTATGTATGTGGAAAGTGTTTTAGTGTCTTCCTGCTTCTGTGCTGCAGAGCCTTGCCAAGCTTTGAGGATGGAAACACGTCCCAGGGTCCAAGAGAGCAATGGCCCTAATGCAATGGGGGAAGACAAACTTGCTTCCATTTCAGCCAACACGCCCACTTTGTTGTGTTTATTTATTGTGTAACATTTCACTTTCATTATCAATCCATTTTATTCAATTAGCTGCTCTGATTAAAGAAAATGTCAGGTGGTTGAGGCATCCTGAGACAGGTGAAGCAGAAATTTGCATTGTGTTCCAAACCTGATGGGCAGTGCGATGCCTGCCTGCCTGCCACAAAGCAAGATAAGACTTGCCCCTGGTTACATAACTGGGCACAGATGCTCACCTCCCGGCTCTATTGTTTTAGCATCCTTTTAACTTTAGAATTTATAAATCTAGAGAAACTATGCTGGCAGATCATAACAAGTAAAACTTAAATAAATATATGGTATCTGCAGGTAAATATTATTGTTCTTTCTAAGATGAAAAAATAAAATACGAAGTGGTGCAAGGACAATTTTGGCCCTTCTGTTTTTTTCTTGTTTGTTGATCAATAGTCTTAATAACACTGTTGTATATCCTTAACATTTTAATGTATAACATTTACTATATAATTTACTATATAATTTCAATAATTTATGTCCCAACCAGAAGTTCCAGGTTAGATAATAACTGGTCATTTTACAGAGGCATGAATCAGATTGATGACAGTAGAAAGCAGTGAACAGAAGCAAATCTCCAGGCTCGTGAGTGTGTGACATTACAAGAAATAATGTATTTGGTCTCTGCTCCCAGTTCCTGACACAGAGCTCCTAAAATCCTTGTAACTTCCTGAGTGCTAGGGGTAGTAGGACCATCTTTTGTTATAATATTTGGTCTTAATCCCAGTTCCTGACACAGAAAAGGAACTAAAGCCTTTGTAATCTCAGGAGTAATGAGTGTCTTTTTTTATGCTAATGAGATGAGTGACGGCCTAAATTCCTAGATAGCTTGAAAATGGGGGCTGAACTCCAGAACGACCGACCGGGCAGATCAGAGGATTGGAACTTTCAGCCCCAACCGCTGGCCTCCAGGAGGGGAGGGGGCTGCAGATTGAGTTGATCACCACTGGCCGGTGACTTAATCAATCATGCCTGAATACTAGAACCTCTGAGAGCTTCAGAGTTGAAGAACGCTTGATATGCTGGGAGAGTGGCACACCCAGAGAGGTCACAGAAGCTGTGTGTCCCTTCCCCATACCTCACTTCATGTACCTCTTCCCCTGGCTATTCATCTGTATCCTTTAAATCTTTGATAATAAACTGGCCGACTAAGTAAAGTGTCTCTCTAGTTCTAGGAACTCTTACAGCAAATTATCGAAACTGGGGAGGGGTAGTGGGAATTCCCCATTCATGGCCAGCTTGGACACAGTGTGGGTACCATAGGCACCCAAGACTCGCAACTGGTGTCTGAAGTGCAGGCAGTCTGTGGGACTGAGCCCCTAACTTCTGGGGGTCTCTGCTAACTCTGGGTAGTTAGTGTCATAACTGCATTAAAATAGAGGATGCCCAGTTAGTGTCCACAGAGAATTTGGAGAATCGCTTGATGTGGAAAACTCACACATTTGGTGTCAGAAGCGTTGTGAGTAGAGGAACACTTTTTTCCTTTTAGGGGGTACCTGGCCCCCTGTGCATCCAAGCTGTTTGCTGCTTTTCCTTATGTACGCAGCTTTTGCTAAAACATATATTCCCTAACCATAATTGTAAGAAGATGGGAGAAAGACCGAAGACATTTTAAAACCACAGTCGCATTGACTCAAATCCATCCAATAATCTCTGCATCGTAACTCTCTTTAAATGAGGAATAACACTGATAAAATCACTGCCAACACTGATAAATGTAAGCCACACAGCTAATAAACGTCATCTTCTGATGCTTTTTGTTCTCTGTGTTGCCCTTGCTAAATCTCTCTAGCTACAGATACCACTGATTCCTATCCTATTTCTGTTTGTAATTTATGCCAAAAAACAATGTAATAACTTTATATTTGATCTCAAGAATGTTAATCCAATGCCTATTATTATTAGTTCTCTAAAAGAGTTTAATGCGATCTTTATTTGTAGTTTATATGGAGAGTAGAAAACATCAACTTGCATTCTTGGGACTAATATAAATGAGGATTGTTGATTTTCAAACAAAGAATCCAAGGATAAATGCATTATTAAATCTCTCCTTAACTGGGTTTGGAAAACATGAAATGCCTCATCTTAGGTATTGTATATCTGTAATTATTAAAAAAAGTTATATGAAAATTATTGCCACACAGCAAATATTTTAAATAAATCTTATGAAAAATGTTATGTATCTATTAAAAATTTATATGAATATATGCAATTATAAAAATAATTTTTTCAGGTAAATATTTTTCTAAATTAAAGAATAAAATTGCAGTTCTCTCTACTTCACAGAAAATTAAAATAGTTTATAAGTAAATATGTGTATGCATGTCTTTATAGGGAAAATGTTTAATATGAAATTTCTAGCAAAGTATAATAAAAATTTGTTTATATCTATTCTATTCATATGATGAAAATTAACCCATAATACATTTGGCATTAGACTTCATTCTTCCATCAAATTTTCATTGACACTGTAGACCACGTACAAAATAGTTCTTTTGAATGTGCATTTTCATTTGTGTGTGAAAACTGTAAAATCTGAGTCACAGATATCCATAACAGTAAGTCTAGCTTAGACCCATTCTGCAGGCTTCCCCGATTCGACTCCATGGAAGCCCGTCTGGGCAGGCAAAGAACAGACTGACTTCACACGAAGTGAGCACAGAGAAGAGATAAGTGACAAGAGACCAGTACGACTATCAAACCATTTATCCAAGCTTGCTACCGCACAAACGTTTTAGTCAACCCTACCACAATGTATAGTAAGTATTTTGAAAACAAGCTTCTTGGGTCATAAAATATTGTAATATTAATATAAACTTGATGTTGAAGTAGAGAGTAGAGGAATGGTTAACCAAAGCTGGGGAGATGGAGAGTTGCTGACCAAAGGGAACAAAGTTTCAGATAGACGGGAGGAATAGCTTTTGAGATATATTGCTCACCAGGGTGACTATAGTCAATAATAATAGTGTATGACCTATTTAAAAACAACTAAAAGAGTGAATTTCAAATGTCTCACCATAAAAAATTGATAAGTAAATGAAGCGATCGACGTGTTACCTAGCCTGATTTAGTCATGCCACAGTTTACATCTATCAAAACGTGACACCGTAGCCTATAAGTGTATACAACTATGATTTGTCAATTAAAAAAAATCGATGTTGTAAAATTGTCTCAAAATATTTCCTTAGCCAATACCTAAAGTCACTACAATGAATAAAAGTGACATTATTTTCTATAAGAAAGTTTAAAAAGAAAAAAAGCTAATTTGTTAGAATTGATGAGCTAATAGATGAGCTAATTTGTTAGCTCATCAAGAGAGACAAATTTATAAACGTAAGTAATTTTATTCTATAGTCGGGCAAAGGCATTTAAATTGGTAGAGTTCTATTATTCAATAAAAATATTTTTCCAGATTCCTTAATACAAAGAATTAAAATAACTGTAACTGTTTTAATTACAGGTATTTTATTCTTCATATTTAGAAGTTCCATGCAGTTATTTTTCGATTCAGCATATTTTAATATGTCTTCAATGGCTCTTTTTTTACTTTTATATTGTATTAATTTTTTATCTTTATATACTATGTCTTTTATGTAAAGGAATATATATATAATGAATGCATACTTTAAAGAGAAATAAGTAAAATAAAAATCCATGTTCATGCCCATGCATCTTAAGAAATGGAAAATTGCCAATACATTGAAGTCTTCTTTCCTAACCTCCACTGTCCTCTCTCCCTGTATGCAACACTATTAATTCTGTGTACATCCTTCCCTTATTTTCTTTATTGTCTTAATGTATATGGGTTTATTTCTGATTAGTATAATTTTTTTGCATTTTAGTATTTTATATAAAAGAAATAACGGTGTATACATTTATTTTCAACTTACTTCTTTTGTTCAACATTTTGCTTTTTAGGTTGATCCCTGCTAATATGTGTAGAGTAGTAGGAGTTCATTCATTTTCACTGGTGTGTAGTATATTACTATATAAATACATCAAAATGTTAGACTTGTGTGAACATTTCAGTATACATCTTCAATACACACACACACACACACACACGCACACACATACCCAGCCCTAGAAGAGCCAAGTCTATACAGAATATATACATCTGTAACTTTGCCAAATAATGCCAGAATCAGTTCCTACTGTTCTGTACCCTTATAAAAAAATTCTATTGTTTCACTTTTTGTATTTAGTCAACTTCATTGGCATAAAATATCTCATTGTGATTTTAACTTGAGTACTTTGATTACTAACGAGGCTGAATACCTTTTCCAAATGTATTGGCCACTTGTGTTTTAGTGAAATCCCTATTGTGTATTTTGCTACATGTTGTTTTTTTCTCCTTGATTTGAATGAATTTTATATACTAATCCTTTATGAGTTACACATGTAACACATACCTCTTTTCATTTGGGGACTTATTTTTAACACTCCTGTATTTGGGGATGATTTTTTTTTAATTGTAATTTTCTCTTTTCAATTTTACATTTTATTTCTTTAATTATTAAAACAAATATTTTATATTCTAAACAAATAAATCTATTATTGAGGGATCCTAAGAGTACAATTTTGGTAGGTTGGTCGGTCATATCTGCTGAATCCTATACATGGTGACTAGCTTTATTTTATACTTTGCAATTTTGTATTTGAGGCCCATGTTAGACTAGGCTTTATCGTGGGTATTTTGTACAAGTTAGATTGAGTACATGGTCCTCCAGACAATATTTGCATCTGCTTCTTCCAGCACTGCTAACCTGGGACCACTTAAATTCCCCTCTCAGCATAGGCTTTTCTTGGACACTGACATGGGAAATTTAAACTCTAAACCCATTTGAAGGGAATGAATGCTCAGGAATTTTCTGTGCAAAATGGAAGGATTTTTTTCTCCCCTAATTAGAGTCCAGGCAGACACATTTCTCTGCCATTTCTTTTTGTGGACTGGCAGGTTATTTTCAAGTCTAGTCTTTTGAGAATATAAATTTCAAGGGTCACAGTCACACATTTGGAGTTCCTAGTCCCTCCTCTCTACCTGGCAAGTGTCCAAGGCTTTGTATGTTTTCCCTGCATAGTCCTTAAAACTATGCTTCTTAGTTAAGGAGACTGGCACATGCCCCTCAGGGCAGCCATAGTTCAGCATTTTCTCACTTCTGCTTTTCAGCTTCCTTGTCATTTGGGGGTTTGGGAATTTCCTTTTCTTCCTTGAAACTCAGCTATGCCATTAAACCAATTTTATTACAAACTATCCAGCATTTCTGTGGCTTTGTAGGAGGAAGTTTCTTAGATTATCTAATCCTCTTTATTTCATGAAGCAGCAGTCTCTCTGTTAGTTAAGTCAATATGGTATCTATTTCTTCCTTCTTCCAGAGAGAAAAAAGTAATAAGTTAAAGAAGAGTAATGTCGGAAGGAAGGAAGGAAGGAAGGAAGGAAAAAATAACTTCCAGGTAGGAAGAAGGTATTGCAATTTTAAATCCAAGAAGTGGCTAAAGACAGGTGCTGAGGTCACCATGTACCCTGGAAAGTGTCTGTGCACATAAAAGCACTTGAAACTTAGTCCTTTGGAGGCAGAAGTCATCTTAAGGGAGCATGAAACTGATAAATTCATAGCCACTGGAACCTCCATTTTTAGCCTTGTGGTGCAGATTAATCTCTGTGAACAAATTTCCATCCTGAGCAGTCACTCCCTTCCATTTCTGAATTGCAGCAGTACTATTCAGGCTCTGAGTCCTTTCAGTACTAGTGACATTAGTCCAGGCAGTCTCAATTTCTACCTTATATCCGTGAAGTGCTTGATACAGAAACCTCTACTAACTTCCATTTCCAGCATCTTAGCCCTCCATGGAAATTATTGTGCAGCAGAACTGGAAAGGATGGAGGGCTGGTTAGTTTGAAAAGGAGCCCCCTTCACCGTAAGCATCTGGAGCCAGGCAGCCCCCGCCTCTCTGAAGCATCTGCCGCTGGGTCCAGATGCTGCTATTCAGCACCCTTGGCTGTCCCAGACTCTGGGAAATTCCCCAGATTCCACATCAAGAGCTTTTTGACCAAGATCAACTTCTGATTAGATACTGGTGTTCCTTCACTGCAGTTAGCCTAAGATGAGGGGACCAAACCAGGATGAACTCTCCCTTGGGACAGTAGTAAGCTTTCAGGAATCCCTGAATACAGGGTGGAGTGAAGGGGTGTTTGAAGGAGGAGAATCTTCTTGATGTGATTGGCATGTGAATTCTCAAGTACACCGCACACTGAGCAGCAATGGGCCACATTATTTACACCAAGGACAATGCAAGACAGGTACCTTGGTTATACGTAAACATGCTTAAATATCCATCTCCATAGATTTTATACATGTTAACATCAATTTGCTACTATCCATATAAAAAATGTTTCACTCTGTGGATAAATCCTAACCTATATTTAGTCCCAGAGTATATTCTGATGCCTACTGCTTCTAAGTAGGCTTATTTAATATGGCCTATAATAAAGAAACTTATTGTGATATTAACGTAAACACATATAATCAGAATAGTAGGTCAGCTGCCCCACAAAACTCCTGCAATGTATTTTGAATATGATTAATGATTGTATTATCTTCTATTTTGTAAATACATATGTATATACATTAACATGGACAAATAAACTTAACTTCGAATAATGAACTCTATTGTCTGCCTACCTTCCATCTAATCCCTTTTTTGGCCTTCCAGACAGAGCCTCAGATTTTGTTTAAATCTTGACTCTTTTTCCACAGAGCCAAATGCATCTGGGTAAACTGCCGGCTCCTACTCCAATGTAGTTTGTGATTTTTCTAAGATTAATATGATACCTTTTGCCAGTCACTTGTTTAAGAATGGGCGGGTGATGGAATTTTTGCCAATGATATCTGAAGGGTTGCATTCTGGGAGATTCTAGGTATATGTTTTGTCCTTTAAGGAGAGATAAAGACGACAAAATGGTTTTTCTTCTTCCTAAATGAAAGGGTGTTTGGAAGTGACATTTGGATCTACTGCCACCATCTTGCTACTAGATTGAGCAAAACCGAAACATGCAAGGGTGCAGAGTAAAAGAACGGAATGAGTGAAAGAAATCCAAAGGCTGCTTTACCTTTCGGTTTCCTACTGAGTATGAGATAAATCCTTTTGTGGCTTGAGTCCATTGGAATCAGAGTTTCTGTAACTTGCAGCCAAAAGCATGTTAACAGATAAACCATGAGTCCAAACAACTCAGGACAATTCCTTGGACTGCCAATCCAAATATAACATAGGCTATGATAAAATTTTATGTCTATCATTCTGAAAGATACACTGCAGTGTAATTAGCAGAGCTGAAAATGGACATGGCAAACTCAAAAGGAAAATGTTAGATTTTTTGTTCAGAGATGATGACCTTAGCTGCCACTGATAACTGCACTGTAAAGAACGGGTTGCCAGGCTCTTGATCTCTATGGAAATATAGATGCGGTTGTTTTTATCTTGTAATGAGATAAGTGAGTTCTAGTTTTCACTTATGTACTTCAGCACTATAAAAAAAGAATTAATTCTATCCAGAAGGCTGTGCAAATACACACTAATAGGCCCCACGGCATGCTTTTCACCAAGCCAATCGAATGTAGGCGTTCGTTAAGGATATTATTCCTTCTAAGAATTCATCCTTTAATCCCTCTTCCCAAATATTATTTTCGAATTTAATATTATAGTATACAAATGGCTGAAACCCTGTCACCATGACGACATATGGAACACTTGCTGCTCAAATGACAATTGTGTGTTCTGGACTCAAACCAAGGCTATTTGAGAGTGTTTCTGAAATCACAGAGTGATTAAAACAAATAATGATCAACTGAGTCAGCCTTTCTCCTCTGGAACGTGTTCTCTTCTCACTTATTAAGGGTACTTTTCTCCATCAAAGCACTACTGTGTAACCAATTACTCAGAAAGCGACATTTCAGTGTATGCCTTTACACAAAAGATCAGAAAAACTGCATTATCTGGTCCTCCCGAACACACTGCTGGAAAAATCTCTACATACATGCCGCGGTTTATGAGTGTGACCCTTTTCAGACATGATATGAAGTTCACTCTATTGTCTTTACGTCCTCAATCTTTTCTCCACTTACGGTTCTGGCAGTCAGTAATGAAGGAGGAAGGTCAGCTCTACAGTAACTCTGCACTTGCTGATCTTTAACATTTTCAAGAATGACAGATTCACTTCCCATTTGCTGTGCCTGTGGAGACTATTTTAAAAGAACCTGAAGATTTATGCAGCTCCACAAACAACATAGCATAACTTTAAAAAACAAATGACACCTGTCTAGTAGTTCACGATGTCAGATGATTAATGTCACACTTTTTGCAAACAAGGGACTGATTCATCCTTTTCCATCTTCCTGAGGGCTCTTGGGCAAAGGCAGGGTGGAACTTTCATCTGTTCTGTGCCTTATAAGTAAGCATGCTTATAATGATGGTATCGAATGTACATTCGGACCTGTCCACGGGGCATGAACCTTAAGCTCCACAGTCTGACCAAACACAAATGCTGAGGAACAAAGCTATGAGCAGTGAACAGAATGCACTTCAGATAAATTCTGGCATAGGCTTCTGAGAATACTTGGCAAAGCTTTCATTTGCATCTCTTCCAACCCCTAAATAATTCCTGTAAGTTAACTTAAATATAAATCAATAAAAAGCCATATATAATTTTTTACTGCTGTACTTGACCTTGCCTAATTAAGAAAATAAACTGTCCCAACTAAAGAGGAAAAACATAACAGTGCCTATCATAAATACATACTTGATCTTAATATTCAAAATGCTTGCTCTCTGACCATTTCATATTTAAGTTATCTGATATACATTATATTAAAATGGTATATTTTATTGAAAGAAACAATTCAATGAATAACGAAACAATGTTCTTTAATCAAAGAAATTCAACCGATGTTTTTGCTTTAAGTATTGGAAAATCAAATAGTACAGAATTTTTAAAGAAAGTAACTTGTCTTACTAGGGCAGTATTCTTTCAGGCAGTATAATTAGTAAATAAGAATATAGGCTGTGGAGCTTCTACCTGGGTTTGAGTACTGCATCTCCCAATTTCTTGCAGGATAAACCTAAAGAAGTTATTTAACACACTGTGCCTCCCTTAGCCTGTTTATTAAATAAAGATGTTAACATTATACACCATAGAGCATTCTTGAAGATGAGAAGTTAAAAAAAAATCACTTATAATAATGTCTGGCATAAAAGACACAGTCAACATAAACTATTAATTATAATGTAACACTTTAAAAATGTGGGCTCGGCCCGGTGCCATGGCCCACGCCTGTAATCCTAGCACTCTGGGAGGCCGAGGTGGGTGGATCGCTCAAGGTCAGGAGTTTGAGACCAGCCTGAGCAAGAGCGAGACCCCGTCTCTACTAAAAATAGAAAGAAATTATCTGGACAACTATATATATATATAGAAAAAAAATTAGCTTGGCATGGTGGCACATGCCTATAGTCCCAGCTGCTCGGGAGGATGAGGCAGAAGGATCACTTGAGCCCAGAAGTCTGAGGTTGCTGTGAGCTAGGCTGACGCCACAGCACTCTGGCCCAGGCAACAGAGTGAGACTCTGTCTCAAAAAAAAAAAAAAAAAAAAAAATGTGGACTCTCAGGATGTAAAATATGAGAATTTTAAGAGTGTACAGCAAGGAATGAGATTTAGAAACTTGCCTTTGAATAACATGAAAGGTCATCAAGATTTTTTTCGGAGGGGGAAAATAAATTTTACCTAGGAAACCCAGCTCTATGTCACACTGGTTGAAATGTCTACACACTAAATAAAAAGGAAAAATATTAAAAGCGTCTACCTGTAATCACTCATTTAACAATATTTCTTACCTACAAACTATGTCAGGCACAGGTAGATGCCTAGAATACCAAGATGATCAAAATGGATATAGTCATGGAGTATCTATTCTAGTTGGAGAAACAGACAAAAAAACAGTGTGACCTATATGTGATAAAATTCAAGGTTGTCCTGTGAGAGAAAGTCACATAGTTTAGGGTGAGGAGGCTATTCCAAATAGTATTATCAAGGAAGGCCTATCTGAAAACTGAGATCTTAAGAATGAAAATAAGCTAGTCTTACAAATAGGCAAGGGGAGAATTAGGAACATTATTAAATACAGAGTATTCAGTGGTAACCTTACAGGTGAAGTTTCTGCCCTCATGGAATTTATGGCATCAAGAGCGGGAAAAAAAAGGAACGTTAAATTTTAAGCAAATGTTTTATTCTACGTGTAATAGGAAGACACTGAGGGAGATTCAAGTAGAAAGGAAACATACCAAAATAAATGTCTTTAAAAATCGGGTGCTACCTTTGGTTGTTGAATAGGCAATGGAGGCTTTATAGGAGGGGGGTGAATGAGGAAGCACCTGCTCAAGACATACAAGAGATGACAGTGACTTGGACTCAGACAGCAGAGATGAAAGGAGACGATACCTTTGAAAGAAACGTTGAACACTGAATCAAGAAACCCAGTAATGGTCTTGTTCTGGGAGTGGAGGGAGAGGAAGGAAGCAGCACAGCACCTAGATTTCTGGTTTGAGAAGCTTCCCCAGTTTGTGATGCTGCTTATATGGGCGGGGTAAGAACCAAAACAAGTGGAGTTTGAAATGTCTAGGAGATATCCAAGTGGAGCTCGCAAGTGGACAAGTATAAAATCATCAACTCAGCATAGAATTTGTTATTTTTTTTTCCCTAAGAACTTTTGAAAGCAATTGGAATGGCTAAGCTTACCTGGAGAGAGAATAGAGACAGAGAATGGACTACAATGAGAGTCAATTTAGTGACAATAGGAGCCGAAGTGGACTCTTGTCTCACCTGGAATGTGATACTTACTGAATTCTCTAATTGGAGATTTAAAATATTTAATAGAAAGGGCATCACTAACAGAAGTCTTTTTCATTGGTGGTCTTTATGTGGCAATACGTTTTGTTTTATTCCAAAAATATAAAAAAAAATGTAAGGTTATGTGTTGGTTGTTCATAAATTTATGAGAGCTGTAGTTAAGAAGTTCCAAAAAGGTGTTAGTACAGATAAAAAAAAAAAAATGAATCTTGTTCATCATTGAACATAAAAAAATCAAGATAGAGGTTAGTTTTCATTTTTGATCATAAAAATGATCATGTACAATGATAATGCAATATTAGTAGTTCTTAATATCTAGTTCTTTATTCTTAAAAAATCTATATTTTATATCCACATACCTTTTTTTGATTACAAAAGGAGGAATAAAATGTAAAGTATAAATTTAATGGAAAAGTGTTTTCATGACACTCAAAAAATGTTAAAGAAAAGGTCCCTGAGGCTTCTGAAATATTGCGTGACATAAAATTGCTTGATATGCTTATTTTGGAAACATTAACATAATGGAATACAATCAATAGAATCTAATAATTACAGTAAAACCACATAATTCCCATAAGTAAACATGTGCTATACATGCTATATAAATTACTATCCTGTAAAATGCTTAATTGCATTCTATGTAAGGCAATTCATCAGAAAGTAAGACTATCTCATTTTACTCTTGAGAGCATTTCAGAATTTACCATCTAACAGCAGTACCAGTAAAGATTCAAATCTCCAAATTCATTCAAGACCAAAGACTGGCACATGGAATAGGTAATGTATGGTCACATTCTAACTCATATATTATCAAATACTTCTAAGGAGAAGGTTTAAAAAACAGCAAGAAAGAGAGATTTCAAAGTGTGGATTCCAGTAAAAAATACCAAAAGTAACATGAAAATTACTCCTGGCCTGCATTTTTAATACCTTTAATATGTGATTATTAACACGTATTAATACATATTATCATTACATAAACGGAAATGTGTTTTCCGTTTCTGTAATACATTTCTAAGTTAATCAGTGAATACGTCAACATCAGTTTACACATATCTGCTCCAAATTCATTAGCTTGTCAGTCCTTATCTAGTCTCAACTCTGCAGCTTATACCTGAGGAAGCAGGAGAAGAGCAGAACATGACCAAAAGAACCTATTCTTTCTTCCCTTTTCCGCACCTTTTCCCCACCTCCTTATTTAAAGTGAAAAACACTTTAAATAAAATTATACTGTCATTACTAGATTGATTCCAAGTGCAAATGATTAAAGTTTTATCTTGTGAATAGACTCAATAGGGAATTATATTTTTCTCCTGTCTCCATTAATGTCTATTTTATCAGTACCTTATAAGTTAATAAGATGTTTGGTGAATAGCAATCTCTCCATAGGTTTATTCTTCTAAGCACAGTAAAACTTAATTTAATCACAGCTTCAAAATATCATACAATAAAACTAATTTAATTACACTTAGCAATGGCCACTAGACTCATTAAAATGTTAATGGAGCTTATAATTATTAAATTGCTTAATGATTGCTAATAAGAATAAATGGCAAAATAAAATTTAAGTACAAAACAAAAATTGCCCTCAGGTAATTTTTCTCAGCTTCAATCCCATTTGACATTGTTACGTTAATATCCTAAGAAACATGGCAGAATTGAGACGCCTGAGAAAGGACATAATGACATAACACGGAACAATATTCCAAATAAATGTCTTTGTGTCTAACAAAGCCAATCAATTGGTTCACATAAAAATTTGCAAATTATTTCAATATACTAATGAATTGTTGATTGGATACACAGAAATGAAATTCTGATATTTTGATAACTATGTTTTGCTCAGCAAAATGTAAATACATGTAAGTATATCTTTATAGCAATAAGATGTTCTCCATCTATTTGGAATTCTATATCCAATTGTCATTTTCACTTTTTAATTTTATGGTCTACTTCAATAAGCTCCTAAAATAAGTAATATTTGCTTCTAGGTACTTACATGAATTAAAATTAATTTTGCTTTCAGATAATTAGAAACATTTGGGGCCACTTTAAAACTTGGCTCAGAAGTTACTCCTTTAGAGGAAAACTACTACTTAACAGTGTGTGCGGGGAGGAAATGAGTAAGTAAATATATTTATTAACCTTTGAACATATAAAAATATACAGTGTATGGGAGGAAAAATAAATAAGTAAATTTATTAACCTTTGAAAAGGTTATTGCCTACTTGGTGTTCATGTGTGTTATCAGTTTCTTTGATGAATGAAGAAAGATGAACAAAACTAAGTCTTACTATTCCCTCTGAAAGATCCATAAAAATGAAGTTATGTTTATGTGTCATAGGTTGGGGAATAACACTGAAAGATACTCTATCCCCCAAATCTCTCTTCCAAACCTTTGTGATGTTCTTGGAAATTTATAAAATAGGACTTTTTTTTTTTAATTTAATGAGCCTGAGAAACCATTCATTTAATTTTTTTTATATTATGGTTGCAAGCCTGTGACGGTAAATGACTATTCCAACAACACAGTGCTAGTTAGCAGCAGGGTTCTAGCTAATCCCTAGAGGCCCCTCAGCTCAGACCTGCGCTGTTGCTTTTACACTGGCGAGTTGTGGTAGATGGAAGTCGTGAGGACCCACAGGGTGCACTCAACACAGAATGTGTTCATTCCTGCTTGGCGCCTCTGTCAGCTGGAGCATGCCTAATTCTCTATTTCATCTCCTGCATTCCTTCCTTTGCTTAATTATTTTCTAGCCACTTTCTTTCCTTTCTATAAACACCCCAGGCTTGGTCCTATGTCAAAGCTGTTGCTCTGCTTTCTATTTCTAATAATATTTTTCTCATAAATTTTTCCCTAATCTCCTCCTCATTCAGGTCTCAGCTCAAATGGCACATCTCAGAGAGGCCTTCTCTGACCATCCTACATGAAGTACCCTGTACCTTAACCAATCGAGTACATTACTCAACTATATTTTGCTCGTAACACTTGTCACTGTCTTAAATTGTTTTGCATATTTGCATACAAGTTTGGTATCTGTCTTCTTCCATTAGGATAATAGACCTTTGAAGGCAGGAACTTCGTCCGACTTGTTTGCTGTTACACCCCTAAACCAAAATAGTGCTTAGTATGTAGTAGACAAGAAATATCTGTGATTGCTGTCTATTGAAAATGTAGGTGAGAGTGAGGAAAACTTAAGATACAATTTATTCACTTCATAATTCTGTCGTGTTGTAGCTGCCTTTTAAAAACCTAACTGTAGGGCTTTATATGCAGGTCCATCACTTTTATCTACTCTAAAACTTATCTTGTTAGTTTCAACTTACTTGTTCAGAACTGATGAGATTTTTATTGATTCTAATTTTCATGGTTTTCTCCTGTAAAAAAAATGTTTTTAATAGCAACCATATAAAATTGTTATGAGATAATGAAAAAACTATATTATATACTTTAAACTATACTCAAAAGGCACTTACAAAGTAAACAGGGTCAAGTGCATACTAAGTAACATATGACATATGCATTATTACATGCACTTGACCCTGTTTACTTTGTAAGGTATCTTCAAGCCACCTCTCCATTTGGTAGGTGAAGTGCAGGCATATTATCCCTTGATGTAAACAAAATGTGTGCTTAAGTCATTGTTTTGCAAACACACACATACTTTCACAAAATTGCGAGAGAAAAAAATACTGTAAAATATGAAAATGAAATAAATCTACTTACTCCCACAGTAGGCAGAGAGTCAATGGAGATGCAAGTTCCTAACATTTTCCATCATTGGGCCTCATGCTTTCCCTACAAGGAGCACCTTTGGGGATGTGGGTAGTTAAATCCTCATGGATCATTAACTGCTGGCCTCCTGTCTGACACTGCCAGCAAGGCTACTATCTGTAATCATTCACATCATGAATTATACACACAACTCCTGTGAACAGAAATGATGTCTTCCACAACTCCTTTCATTGGGTCACTGATCAGCCATCATGTAAGAGTTTTAGACACAGCCCTGTTTGAATCTGGAGCCAAAGAATAATGAGATGTCAACTACAGTCCTGGCCACCAATCATTCCCCGAGGCTATTAGGTGATATATAACATACAGTTATTACTAGCTTAACAAAATAGATCCAATTCAAAAAATAAAATCAACATACAAAATAAAAATTTCAGTTTACATACAGTTCCTTAATCAAAAACTAAGTAATACATGCTTTTAAATTTAATTAATAGAAATGATGCAATAATGTCAATGTATCTCTTTGTCTCATTCTCAGAAAATGAAGATTTAAGTACATTACAACCCAAGTCTATGATCACTTACAGTATGCATTTTGAAGGAGCTCAGGAATTTTCACCCCAAAATATGACTCCTTTATATCTTTGGTATAAAGAGGATTTTGAATTAAAGGCCCTTAGAGATCAACAGGCCCTTGGAAAGGGCTTTACCTCTATCTGCATAACCAGACAGACCCATCAGAAGACCAATAGACTTCCTTTCTCTTTCCTTCCCTGTTATCCCAATATATTGAAAGAAGAAAGTCAAGAAAGCAACCAGACCTGGCCCAAATCATTTTAAACATAATACCTGTCTCTCAGGTTAATTTACAAGACATCTGTTTCCCCCTCATTCATTTATCCTCCCAAGTATCTATTCATCCTCCCTAGCAACCATTTATTGACCCCAAACAGAATTACCAATACTCCTCATATCCCCCTCCCCTCTAAAAGGGAAGTATAAAAATATCTGGATCCCACTGGGATATTGGGTAATCACTCTGTGATTCTCCTCAAACACATGGTAAATAAACCTCTTCCTTTTACTGATCTGCCTTAATTCTGAGTTGATATTTCAGCAAACTTTTGGAAGAAAGGGGAAGTTTCCCTTCGCCCCTACAATTTCAACCTCTTAAACAATATTACTGTTTTTAAAAAGTGCATCCCTAAGGATTGGGGATGAGATGGGGGAACAAAGTGATTCAGCAGAAAACTATAAAAATAAGGTAAACATATATAGGAAGCCCACAGACTCCCAGCCAATCATCAACCCTGGCAAGACTCCATAAATATAAGAGCTCGTATGTATGGGTCAATTAAAGCACTTACTGTGTACCTGCATTTTCATCAAGTAGGGGAGGCAAACTTTTACCTCTATCCTCATAGGGATTTATTTATAATATTTTAACAGGTGGGTCTAAAAATTAAATTGCCATAAGACATATCAACAGAAGAACATACACATTTATTTAATGAAACTTTTATGTGGCACAGGAGCCTTCACAAGGAAACGAAGACTCAAAGACACAGTTAGAATTGAATGCTTACATACTGAATTAGTCAAAAAGTTGTGAACTGCAAAAATATGATAAGGCAAAGCAGCTTGGGCTAGGGTAGTTAATTGGGTGAGAAGTGACTAGAAAGATAAGGCTTGGTCTAGCAAATGTTTCTACAGATCTCCCTTGGTCTCAACTTTCCATCCTTGATGGTAACAAAGATACTTTCCTTCTGGTATACAAAAGATATCTTTCACATGGAAACTTTATCTCCCACTCTTAAGAAATCAAAAGAAAGTCAGAGTGATCTTCTTGCATCTGCTATTTTCAAATATCATTAACTCAAAATAGTCAATGTACCAGAGTGGCATATTTTGAGATTCTTAGCTCATTCTGTCAACATCATCCACATCCAGTAAGAAACGTCTGAGCCTGATCAGACCAAGTTGACTCTCAGCATCCAAGTTCAAGTGGATGAGGAAAGTATGTGTGCATGGGGGCAGGAGGAGGGGATGGTGTGGGCAACTCGTGCCTCAACTTGTGTCTAGGGTGCCTTTTCAGCTGATTCACTTTCACTGGGAAAGTGAACCAGCTGAAAGGAAGGCAATGGGCAGAGGTAAACTACTTTCTCAATGGCCTCTGCACTCTCTCATGCAAGTGATGCTTTCTGGAAGTGCAAAAATTAAAACCATCAGCAATAAGGACAAATGTATGATAGAGCTAAAGGACATATGAGGTTCATTGTGTGTGGTTTTGTGTTATAAAATGTCAGTAAAATACTTAAACCAATAAAAGAAACAAAAGACAATGTTGGTCTTACTTTGGGGTTGATTTTAGGGCTTCATTCTAATTTAAAGAGGGAAGAAAACAGATCACAGAAATATGCATTAGATGGAAAAGACTTTATTTCTCTTGGGAGTAAGAAGTGTTTACTGTACCTGATTGTATTTTGAGCATACGTGGTGAAAGAATCACAGAAAATTTTCAACATTACAAATGGAAATATGACATCAAAAGAAAAGGAAAGTTGTATTTGAGAAAAGAGAAATGCATACAGAGGCATAAAAAGAGACTAATGTAAATCTTTTAAAATAAAGAATAATACTGATTAAAATGAATGGCCTATCATTATGTTTTTTAAATGTTGTTGCAATTACAGGAGAGACTGATTAAAGAACCAATACATGAAACATGATCTAACAGTTGGTGTACACGTGTAACTGCCTACACATATCACCTTGGCCAAGCTTGCATTATACAAGAATTCTCTTTGTTATCAACATTTAAATGCAAACCAATCTAATTTAACAAATAAAGACACATACTCTTAGAAGGGAAAACATCCTGAATAATTTGAATAGGATCTTTACTTGGAAACCACTTTCATTGTATTATCAGAAAAAAACGACTTTAATTTGTTTCCAGCTGTGAGTTGGTGCAGCATCCCATAATGGCATCAAGGGGAAGAAGCATTCACTTTTTACTTTGTATTTCTACAGTGTCAGAATACAGCTGATGAATCACATATCCATCCCCACTTGCTTACAGCAGGGAAGCAGCAGTATTCTTTGTTAAAAGGTATTTTGTAGCAGCATTGGGAACAGCTGCAACCACTCTGGCAATGACAACTATCAGAGAAACAGTGCACATGTATATCAAGTTAAGATCTGTTTACGCCAGCCACAAGCAGAAGAGCAATGCTAATACAGCCAATCTGCCTCTGCACTATTGGAAGAAACCCGAAGGAGAGGAGAAGACCTTTTAATGAGACACCATGGTGCTTCCACTACTCAAGGCCAGATGAGGCAGATTGCTCTTATTCCCAGAGTCCCTGTTATCTCCCACTGCTGAGTGCACATTCTGTGCGCGCTTGGCTGACAGGAGAAAATGACAGGTTGAAAATCCATGCCTATTGCTAGAAATGAAAAATGCCTCATCTTCCTAACCCCAAACCTAGGGTAGAAAATAATCAACCCCTCCAGTTTTCATCTTCTCCAGAGAAAGGAGCAGAAAAGTTGAACAAGTTCGTTTGTATTAGAGCAACATATAAATAGACAAGCTGTACAAAATCATCGGTTTCTGCCTGATACTCAATGTACGTCTGCAATGAGAATCAATCCACTGTGGATCTCAGGTAATTACGACTGAGAATAAAAGGGTGAAAAGGGACAGATCTCAAGGTATTCCTCACTTCTTTTGCAAATGATTCAAGAACCAAAAGTCAATCATTTAAATTAAAAAATCTCGAAAGGGCTGATAAAACAGATGGAGTCATATCATCCAAGTGACATAAAGTAGTAATGGTAGGGACAGATCTCAAGAAACAAGAAGCTAATGTTGCATTGTGTCAGAGTAGTTCCTCAGAAAAGAGCAACATACTCACCAGATCACTGATGGGGAAGAGGGCTGATTTTAAGAAGTTAGATTAATTAAATTCATAACACATCATGGCAACCACAATTTAAAGACAGCAGAACGAGACACCCACGGTATTCTCAACTGCATTATCCCTTCCCCTCCATGCTCAAACGTAGAATTGCCCAGAGACTCTGAAAAGGTTGTGTCAAACTAAAATAATCAAAAGAGATCTACTTTAAAGTGAATTTATTCAAGCACAGAGTTTGAGAACAGCTACCCAAAAAGCACAGATTCCAAAGAATGGAAATCAGTGTTCCAATGTGTAGAAGTTTGGCATCATTCATATAGATAAAGTTTGGGAAGCTTAGAATTTCAACATCTTTCTAGATAAGGCTTAATGCAGAGTTATAGCAATCTGTTTAGTTGAGGTGGACTTTTTCTTTTTGGAAAAGGTATATTTAACATTCTACACTGAAGATGTACTGGTCTTGGGGTCTTCTGTGCCATGTGGTCTGAGTTAGGTACAGGACACTAAGGGAGGCAGTTAATCTGTGACAAAGATCAGTTATTGAAAGGGGGGATGTCTGGTCTGATCTCTCTTATTCATTCACAGAACAAGAACAATGAGGAAGAGAGTTAATCTATAATCTAAGGAGAAGTTACATGCTATGTGACTCAGATCACAGTCACATCTCTCTCAAGGTTTAAAGTGTTTTGGGGTTTCCAACAACTTTTACATTTTATGTTCACAGTTGTTTAAAATGGAAATCCCTAAAAGTTACACCATGACAAACTTGGCAAAAAAGCCACGCCCCCGGTGCAATGGCCAATGTCTTAGTGGATTTCCTCTATTCACATATAGTTCTTTCTCTTCTCTCCATAAGAAGCCATCGTAGCTTTTTATGGAAACAATTTAACTCATATGTTCAACCTGAAATTAGGGAGAGGGGCCAAATGCTGAGACTTTTAAACAGCTGAAACCTTTATATGCAAATTTGGAAGACTGCTATCACCATACCTGCAACATGAAAATATCCAAAGCACAATATGCTGAAATGCCTTGAAGGGAAAACCACTGAAGTTTTTTTTCTTTATCTTCACAAAAACTAGTGAAGTGTTTGGAGAAGTTTATTTCAATAACAAACATGCCCTCCCCTTACTCTTCCTTTAAGGGGTCTGCATTTTCTCTTAGTCTTGTGTATGAGAAGAAACTTGAAGGGAGCCAAAGGATGAAATCTGAACAGCTTAAGGAGAAGGACAAAAAGCAAATGACTGAGATACGCTAATTTTCCTTGACTTAGACGCATCTTCCAGGGAGAAGGCTAAGCAAATTGTGTACTCGTATACATGAAATTGGGGAACAGAACAGCTTGTTTTTCCCTGTCTGCCCAAATATATTGAGGAATGCAACTGCTACTTTTGCAGGTGAAATACATTAGCTAACAAAGGTGTCATTGGTTTCTCTTAATGTACTTGGAATAATTCACGAGCTAACAGCATTCACTGGTGGCAGTTCCCAGACGACATCTCTGTGCCCTCCCCTCCGGCCGTGTGTCGGTTAAGAGAGCTCATGGATGCAGGCCTGTTCTGCTGCCCAGAAGTTATCAGCCTGGTAAAGACATTACGGGTCGCGATCCTACAGGCAAATGTTAAGGAACAATTTTCTTGGCCCATCTCTGGCAGTTTGTTCCATTAAAACTGAATTTAAAAGAGAAATTTTAAAAAGGCTTCAGCAAGGCCCACACCTGGCCAACTGCCCAGTAATGAGGGACTGAATCACGCCATCCTTCTTGGCCCCAAATATTACAGAGAATGGATATGACTTTCTCTATGTAAAATCGGATGTTTTAATAAGCTTAGTACATTCATTACATCTGACATTATTTCTTGTAGCTTTTTGGCACAAGAAGCCATAGTAGATGGTTTAGCTTCACGAGAAGGCAGAAAACAGTACAGTTAGTGTTTAAATTCAACTGATCAGAAGTGGGAACAGATGTGATCATTACTTAAAGGCAGTTTAAAGAGGTTTCCGTTAGAAGGGCAATTCAATTGTAGGATGCGCCTTCTAGAGAGAAGCGAAAAAGATGTGGTAATAGGTTCCCAAGTAGCTTTATGTAGCATCGTTAAATCCTATGAGGAAAGTTTCTGAGAGGCTTGTTTCAGCTAACTTGAGCTTTTCCTCCTCATCCCAGGAAGCTTTCCTCCGAGACATCAATTCCACAAAGTGGTTGTAACTTACTGAGTATAGTTTTCTTACTTTCATATTTGAAAAAGAACCTCACGAAATGTTCTCCCTCTGTTGGTATCTGACACATAGGTAGGTATATTCTGATGTCTAGGAAGGGATATGGTATCTGTTTGGGTAAATTGAGGTATGCATCATCATTTTGTACAAAATAGGGATTGTCATTTTCATCATACCATGAATATTTTTAAACCAAGAAGCTGCCTGGGGTAAGGATCTCTAGGGACTTTGGCCACTATGGACTTTGGTATTACCTTCATAGGAAGTGAGTGAAAATCTGTCACGCTAGTCTGAGTGTGAATTTTTTGGGAGAAAGGTTAATAGAAAATGAGGTTACTCATGCCATTAGCAGATCCCCCTGTCTTATTTCTATAAAAGTCAAGATAATATATGTGACTGGTCCTTGAATCTCTTCATGCGTGGGGGCTATCAGTTGGTAAGTGAGATTACTCAAAAGATGATTTTGGGCTTTTGGGGGACTGAAAAGTAATTTATATTTTATGTCTTTTACCCATGCACAAATTTACTAATAGCTATTAAAAGCAGTTCTCTATTTTTCTAAGTAATACACACCTGACAATGTTTTGAAAATCTACTATATAAACATCTAAAATATTACAGTTAATAACCTTCTAAAATTTAAGGGAAGGAAATTATTATACAGTCACTAACTTTTGCAGATGAAAGTTAACACTTTTCCCAGGAGGGGACAGATGAGAATTTGTACCTGTCCTCATTGGGAAATGGGAAACAGAGAACAGGATTCAAGTGCCTTTTCTCTCCCAGCCCTGCAGGGGCTTAGGCAGCTATAATCACGGAAACTGCCTGCTGGACCTGCCTGGCACCCGGAATAAGGCTTCAGGTAAAGAGAAAGGATGCTCTCCCCCGCCCCCAATCCACCCAATCCCTTGCACAAGGGTGGGAGTCCCTCCCATTTTGTGGCTGGCAAGTTCCTCACACATGTGATAGCCCCAAAACATCATTTGATAAATGGCAAAAACCCACTTCTATGTGAGAATGGCAGTTTGCATCAATGTTAAATATGTGAATGCTTCAATTGTGCAGCCTTTGTACATATATATACATAGAAGTTTGGAATAATTTCTATATGGAATTTGGGTTATCATGAAAGAGGCTTTAATCAGGTTATCAAGTAAGACACTGTTATATATATATAATATATATGTATGTATATACACAGATGCATATATAACAGGAGAAGGGAGAACACTTGAGTAACTCAAGACACACTGAATAAATGAAGGCCCACTACATAAAACATAAAATATCCAGAGACTAACCCCTTTATGCCACCAAAACAATATAATTTTAATAGGCATGAGAGAATATATAATTAATGTACTTATCTAAGAAAATTTTTATTTCTTTTATTCTCCATGCCATCTTTTTTTAAGCAATGCTGATATCTTGAAAAGATTAATATACACCCCACCTGTTTCAAGGAATACATCTAAACCTGTGCATGTCATCTTAGTTGTATTGAGCATCGAAAGGAAACTCCTTTCTTCCAAACTTAAAATACATTTGAAAATAATATTTTTAGTGAGTACCTACAATGAGTCTGTCCCTTTATCATACACATTCACATACATTAGCCACGTACATTGCCAGCCACAAAATCAGAGGGACTCCCACCCTTTCTCTATGGTGTTGCTGTTTTTTTTTTTTTAGAGATGAAGTCTTGCTATGTTGCCCAGATTGGGCTCAAACTCCTGGCCTCAAGTGATCCTACCACCTCAGCCTCCCAAAGTGCTGGGATTACAGGAGTGAGCCACAGCAACTGGCCTATGCTGTTATCATTTGAGAACTGTTTTCCTGTTTCAAATTCTTACGACTTGAGCAAAATGTCTTTATAGTTTAAACTAGGTGTGAAATCTAGAAGATGTGTGTGTGTGTGTGTGTGTGTGTGTGTATGTGTGTGTGTGTATATATGAGATATATTTTTTAAAAATTAGGATTACTAGGAAATTTTCTTCAAGGAACGAGTAGGCGAGATATCTATGTGGTGTTTGAGATTATAGTCTGATCTGAGAATTCTTATTATGAAATTTTGAAATATTAAATGTTCACAGTTTAGAGATTTTTAAGAAATTGCATAAAATAAGTGAACATATTTCTCAAATGAAATATTTCTCCATTGAAAAAGAATTTCGTCTTTGTATGTCTAAATATGCTAAAAATTAAGATCAAATTTTAATGTGGACACTGAAAATTCCCCATTAATCACCCATAAGAATTAATGGCCTAATGCTGCAAGGTATCATGTTTTATTTAACATTTGTTTTGCTGTTGGTTCCAAGGACTGTGGCCAGATGCATTTATCCCTTATTCCATTAAATGTTTGTTATGCTCCTGTGATTAACTCAAGATCTCATAGATTCATTTGCTTTCTCTAGTTCATTTTGAGTCTGAGTAGCAATTCCTTTGAGAAATAGGCAACTTCACTTCCACATTAGGATTTGGGTGCTGCTACAGAAATGTCTATTGGGGGTAGTTATAGAATAATGCCCCAAGAGTTCTATCAGTCAGACCAGGAATTTTCAAGAAATACCCAAACTTTATTTTGTCCCCAATATGTTGTTCTGTCAATGCCCCATATTATAGGTACACATATATGATCAAGGAAGAGAGAGACAGTGAAAGACAGAGCAAGAAACATAGAGACAGAGAGAGACTTTTTTATAGATCAGCAAAAGACACTCAAGTCATTTCTTGCCCTTCCTCAGCAAAAGGCTTCTTTGCATGAGGTTCATGGCAGCTCAATAGAAAAAGGTCAGTAATTTCCTCACCCCTGATTCTATTTGACTGGACTCCAGGGAAAGCTGCTTGAGGTATAATCCCTTTGCCAAGATGCAATGAATGCAAAACCTTTACTGTCTACTCCTGCGGTTACAATTCATAAAGCCAATTTTGGAGACAAGCTGTAGTCTGTTGTCTGTAGTAAGAATTGTAAATGAGCTGCTGAGACATCCCGCTTAGGGAATTCCTTTAAAAAAGGTTAAGTGTAAATTGCCCTTTGGATTAGTCTGAACATTCCCATTATAAAAGTTGCTGGAACTAGTAGGCAGAAATAAAAGTTTAAAAAAAAAAAAAGAAGATGAAAAAAAAGACCAGGAATATATTCTTGAAAAGTAATGAACAAGTGTAAAATCTTTCTTATTTTCTTAGTAAATATTTATAAAGTTATATCTGCTAATGGGTTAAGCAATAACATCTTATTACTATTAAAGAAAATGAACCGTTTATTTCAGAAAATAAATTCTAAATTATTATTACTATATAAAGAAATGTATTAGATTCCTCAGAGCATACACATCAATATTGCAAACTATACATATCATTTTTCAAATATATGAAAAAATTCTCCCCCCAAATCAGCAAAATGATATTAAAATATAAATAGAAAGGTTAAGAAATCTCTAAGCTTTTAGGAATCTGATTTTTAAGGCATGACCTCATTCCAACGTCATAAGGGAAATACTATAATTAAGATTCCCTGTCTTCTTAAAAATATTATACAGAATGAATAATTTTACATTCCTAATATAATGTTACACACAGGCATTTTAATAATAGTAGTACAAAAGTATAATGAAAAATAATGGTCCCTGCTGCATCCCTACCCTTTCCCAATGCTACCTCCCAGAGGCAACCACTTTTAACTATTTTTTTCTTCCATATCTCTAGGTAATCTCTTGATTCATTAATACTAATCATTACATACTGTGTTCTGCTATGATAGACAAGAATTAGCTGATTTCCTTTTCTCCTTTCCTGCCTACCCCCTCATTTTTATGTTACTTCAATAATATAATTATTTCAATTATATTAGTGTTTATGGTTGGACTTTTAATAATATACTTAAAATTTTGTCTTGTGGGGTCAAGACCACACTTTGAAAGATGAAGAATTTGGTGCTCTTGCTTTTCCTTATACTTCTCCTTCCCACTTGTATGAGCCTCACTTAATTTTTCATTGTAATATTTGATAGCATTTGTACTGTTTTGTACTATTTGTTTATAAATTAACTTAAAATATTGGAAAGCATTAAGCACTATTTATGCCATTTTGATTATTTGCATATTGGTCACTATAAAGGCATGTCCTTCTCTATGGTAGGAAAGTCATGACCATTCTGCCATTCCAAGGAGAAGGTTCAAACGGATTCCCCCCCCTCACTTCTTCTCTTCTTAGTCACTCAAATTTTCTCTCGTGAATTACTGGCATGGTTTTATTATTTTGTATATTTACTATGTATCTATTAATTTTCCAAACTACAACATTGTCTTTTTTTTTTCTTGTTGGGATAAGAAACATCATGTTCCTATTATCTTTCAGATTCTCATTCATTCTGTTTTATATCCATTCCATTATAGTTCTTGAAACTCAATGACTTC
Source organism: Avahi laniger (assembly GCA_963575035.1). Classification (NCBI taxonomy): domain Eukaryota; kingdom Metazoa; phylum Chordata; class Mammalia; order Primates; family Indriidae; genus Avahi; species Avahi laniger. The sequence continues at coordinate 42,763 of CAUYSK010081851.1, forward strand.
CTGTAGAAATTTGATCTGATTTTTTTTTCCATTTTGGACCATGACTATTTGAGTAGCTTTTCTTCTTCCTGAAATTTTTGGGCACTTTTTTTATCCTTACATTCTGCCCTTCTCTTAATGTTGTGAAATTGTGCTATTATGAATTGCAGCTGAGAATTATTTATTCTATTTGGCAGGAGAATTTGAAGACACACAGCTGGAAATTTTTTTTTTTCATATTTTTTTTTTTTTTTTTTTGAGACAGAGTCTCACTGTGTTGCCTGGGCTAGAGTGCCCTGGCATCAGCCTATCTCACAGCAACCTCAAACTCCTGGTCTCAAGTGATCCTCCTGCCTCAGTCTCCTGAGTAGCTGGGACTACAGGCATGTGCCACCATGCCCGGCTAATTTTTTCTATATATTTTTAGTTGTCCGATTAATTTCTTTCTAATTTTAGTAGAGACGGGGTCTCCTCTTGCTCAGGCTGGTTTCGAACTCCTGAGCTCAAACAATCCGCCCGCCTCTGCCTCCCAGAGAGCTAGGATTACAGGCGTGAGCCACCGTGCCCGGCCACAGCTGAAAAATTTTTTAAACTTAAACTTTTAAACTCTGGAAAATTTTTCTTGCAGTATT